>VXAU01005770.1:112550-209027 GCA_013399695.1 Formicarius rufipectus | reverse complement strand
ATCATATCTTAATTAAAATCTGCTTTGAAATTGAAGGAGATTTGTCCCTCTGTTTTAACTATAAATTTTTCTAAGCTCTCTAAACTTAGACAGCTATGTATTCCAGCTCCAAACCGAGCTGACCTGCTGTTAGGCAAATTTGGGCCTGAAACAGACTGGTGTAGCTGCCAGAGACACAAACAGTTCCTGTGAAGAGGTTCAAGGCTACCAGGTCTCACTGATGGAAGAGTTTATTTCTGAAGAAGCAAAATGTGGAAGATTTTCTCTAAACATGCATGCAACACACCTACACTGGTGAGTAAAAAAGTACCAGTATGATTTTCAGACAAATAAGGGAACAAGATTGGTTTCAGCGTCAAGGAAAGCATAAGATCTCCCCATCCTCTGCTGAGATGTCATAGTGAGATTTTCTGGTGTACTGTATTGAGACAGCTTGTACTTCAGGTTTGCACTATCCATTGTGAAGTTTTTGAGAGGCGGGTGTTTTTGGTTACACAGCTTACAACTTACTTACAGGACCCTTAAAGATACATAGTAACTTTGAGACCACTGTTTCTTTACTAAACCAAGTTGAAAATTGCAAATGAATTCAAGAGATACTAAAGATGCACCTACAGCTTATACAAGATGCACACATAAACAAAAATATCAAGAATTTTTTTAAGGAAATCAAATGCGAAAAAAAAGACCCGGAGAAGCCTTTGGGGGTTGAAATCTCCTCCTTCCTCCTCTCCTCAGTTATAGAAGGATCCAGTCAAGTTATTCAGCTCACCAATACTCACTTCTTTTGTGGGGAGAAAGAAGTGTGTATTTGAATGAAAAATTAAAAACAAAACAAAACAAGGTCTTTGTGTTAGAAGGACAGCAGAGGAGAAGAACTTGATATATTACAAATCTCCTCCAGCCAACTGTAACACTAATTTTCAGTTCTATGGTAAAACAAATTATAGATGCTTGTCCTTCAAAATATAATTTCATACTTTCTTTTAGAACTTGATTCTTTCATCTATTCTGCTTATGACTCCTTTCTTGCCTTACTTACTACCTCTAAAGGAAGGGTTAATTTCCTGTAAACCTAATTGTTTACCTGTGGCTTCTTCCAGGGTGGCAACATCCAGTCTGGGGCTGTAATTTCCATAACCAGCAGCAGTAAAAGCACGAATCTGGAAAACATACACTGTTCCTGGCTTTAGGTTATTAATAGAAGCTGAAGTGGACTTGGTTTTCACTGTTGAATAGGTCCTCTCCCTTTGATCCTGGAAACAATAAGACCAAAGATTAAATGGCATTTACAGATCAGATTTGATCATGGTTGCAAAACAGCAAGTGACAGCCAGCCTGGGTAGTTTATTTCAATTTGCTGAATGCTCTTTTTCCCCAACATAAAAAATAAAGCATACTCTGTGGAGTATTACAAAACACTGTCAATGCAATGAAGAGCTCTAAGTGTAACATAAAATTCAAAAGGGATGCTCATGTTGTTACTCATAAAACATCCAGACAAAAAAAATGATTGCTTTTTTGTCTCCGATTACATTTTGTGAAATTTTGATGAGAAATAACTCAACCACAGCTTTCCAGGGGAATCTGTGGGGTCTGAACAGTTCAAGGACAGGGAAATTTTTCTTTCATGGTAAGAACATGACAAACAAATAGCTGTGCAACCTGCTTTCACTCTGCATTAACACAGTTTTTGTTGTCAGATTTTTTTTATTTCTGGAGTATTTCAAAGTTATCATGAATGAAATCCTAGACATTGTGAAATGAATGGCAAAATTCTGACTGACATTATTACCTTGACATTTTACTCTTCCAACACCTTTAAAAAATACAACATTGCCAATATATAATTGGCTGGATTTTGCACAAATCCTGAGGTCCTTAACTCAGTTTTCACTTTAGATTTTTTTTCCTCTGGCTTTTAGTCTTTTCTCAGCTTTAGACTGTATGGCAAAAAGAAGAGCCCAGGGAAAGAAGCTCAGTATGACACTCCCCAAATTTAAAGCCACAAGATTACAAACCCTATGAGTAATAGCTCACTTTCAAATAGTACAAAAGCTGTATCACAGATCATCACAGTATTCAAAAAGCTCTACTTATTCATCACATTTACTGACACAGATTATCTTTCAGCATAGATATGTGCAGCCCCATTGATTTTTGGTGGCAGATGCAACCCTGATTTGAAGGGCAGAAGAGATGAATTAACCAACCATCTGAATGCACCACATGACCAGAGAAGCATGATCTGTACGCAGCAGTGCTAATGAGACAGATACACAGGGAAGGAATAAATCTGTCATTCATTTCAATAGTACTTCACCAGCTAAAATTATGGAGAACCTCCCCCTTTGCAGTCAGTAAAGCAGCAAAGGCTTTTGCTGAAATACAAGGTTAAACAGAACTTAAAGGATTTCTTATCTGGGATTCAGTAATGGCTGCTCCTAGGTTTTGCTCAGTCTGTTATTTGAGCAAGCCCAATGTCTTGGCTAGCAAAAACTTTTTCATATCTTCTCCAAGATCTGTAAGTGAGGACCATGGTGGAATGCATGTTGGTATGTGAGAAAGAGCAGGAATGCTTGAGAGATGAGAAACAAGTGTAAGGAAACCATTAACAGGTTTGGGACTGTAAGCCACAGTGGAATTTCAGACTTTAGGTTTTGATGCATAAATGAGGCTTATTTGAACTGCCAACAGTTGTTGCATTCAAAATAAATAAATAACAAAGAAATAAAAATAACCTGCACTGGAAATCTCACAGGACAGGCTTACTTTGGAGATTTCAGGCAGTTTCCACTCCAGCCTAGCCAGAAGTAAGAGGTGAAAAAAAACCCACTTATCAGAATATTTCAGAACAACAGAAATGTTTGATTTAATTTGGTTCTAAAGGAGCTGAAAGTTCAGATTTATTTTTTTTTCTTTTAAACTCATGGAACAAAACTTAAACAGCCACTCTTGTTCTGAGCAAAATTAGGAAGAAGTTTTAAAGCTGAACTGCATTATTTTGGAAGGAAGACAACCACTTAAGTATTTGCGCAAAAATTGTCTCAGTTAAAGATATACAGTCAAGCTTATCTGTGACTGTAGAATGAGCTTTTTATTATTTTATTAATTTCACTATAGTAAGGATAATACTAGGAGTTTTCCTTCTATTACACAAGAACTTTAACATCAGTTCTTCTCTTTACAAACATGGAAAACCGGCAGTGAAATTCTGCTAGTTATTTAAAGTAACATGAGTATATAGGGAAAATAATGAGTCACATTCTAGAAACTACCATAGTATGAAAAACCTAGTATGTTGATAATTTTTCTGTCATTTTACACTACCTATTTAAATTATCTATTTTATCTGAACAGATTTGAAACTGCTCTCCCTATCAAAGAAAATCCAATGCTTTTGGTTTTCAATTTTTTTTTTTTTTTTTTGTGTAGAGGACAGTTTTGCCCTTGTAAATATGTAAACTTTTTTTTTTAAAATATATGGACTTTAATTACGTGTTGATGCACACACAGGTGCTGGCAGAACAAAAATTATGTGCTAGAAGTAGTAACATTTCTTTAAAAGACTGGTTTGATTATCTGCACGTCTGTTAATTTTTAAGAGTCATTAGAGAGTATAACTTAAACTGGAAGTTAATGTGAACAAATAGACATTTTATTCCTTTCCCAAATCATATAAAGATCTTTTGATAAGTATATTTGTGTAATTCAGCACTGAAAATTAAATATGACACTTGATATTAGATACACTCTAGTCTGAATTTACCTAAATCTGTGTTTCCTAGCAAGCTGACATGCTCTTTTTGATATAGAGGAACTGTTACCTTGTTTGCAGATATGGAATGTCTTCACAACGGATCACAAAGGAGTTCCTTTGTTAATTTTTTTTAATTTTAATTTGTTCTTTGTTTTTCATGGAATGTTTTATAAAAATTAGGAGTATGTTATGCTATGCAGTCAACTTCCCAGGGAATCAGGAGGAGCCACACTTAGTCTGGGTCCCATGATAAACATGTTGCTGCATAACCTGCCTTCACTCTGCTTTCATTCAGCTTACTGTTGTCAAAATTTTTTATTCTGCAGGACTTCAAAGTTATCATGAATGAAGCCCTAGACACACTGAAATGAATGGCAAAACTATGACTTGACAACAGTAAGATTGCAATTTCACTCTACTAGAAACAGAGATCACTTCATCTACAATTGAAAAGCAGTCTTCAATTCATTACTGTGTTGAGAGAACAAGTGAAATAAAAATTTCACAAGGATGATCCTTTTTAAAAGGACAAACAAGGAATATTTATTTGCAGAAACTGTAGGAAGTGCTTTCAAAATTTTAAGACATCAAGTCAAAGCGGCCCAGCTTGTAAAGAAATAAGAAATGCAGCCAGGAATTGTATTTGATACACTCTCTCAAGACTAGAATTACAGTGATAAAGAAGCAAATGAAAGAAGCTTCGAACAGTGTAGAAGAGATGGGGAAAAAACAGTATAATGGTAAAATACTCAAGTTCAACTTAAGAATTAAAAAAAAATAGAGAAAAAGGCAGATTTCAAGTGTGTATTTCATTTTCAGTAAGCTAAAATACAATATATGAGACATATGATAGCAATAATAATTGCAGGATTTAGCTAGTTATTAAAAACAAACAAACTTTAGAGTGACAGGATAGTTGATAGCTGATGCCTTTAACACTGCTCCACAACACAGCAAGCCAACATAAAACAAACAACACATCACTGTACATTTCAGATAATCTTAGCACTTACTTTCTCATAATACTTGATTTCATATTCAGTAATGACTCCATTGGGATGTTCTGGTTCCTGCCAGGAAAGCTCCACGCTCCTCTGCAGCACTCTTTCTTTCATTACTCCACTAACTTGTGAGGGAGCTGTTTGGACAAGATGTGCCAATAAATAAAAAGCAAATTTGTTGGATGCCTAAAATCAAATGTCATTACTGATCCACCCCATGCTGAGCCGCTTTCATTAAGGTAAAAGAAAGCACCTTTTCATAGCTAACAATTCAAAGCTAATGAATATTCCAGCAGGACCCTATTACTGTTCATAAACTTAGAACAGAAACTGAACTAAAGTGCAAACAGCAAAAAATGGCATTTTTCAAGTTAGTGCAAAACTGAGATTGATGGGGTAGGAATAACAATTAAGCAAATTAATTCTGTTGATGATAGCAAAGCAGATTTTTAGATTGATGTGTAGTAAATTAAGAGTCTAAATATTTATTGCATATGTTTCTGAAATGCACATAAAAAGAAAAATAATATTTTAGAAACAAAATTACATTTTAGGCTGATTTGATATGACTGATTCAAGTTACACTTAAAAAATAATTTGTCACACTATCTGATTATGACATGACTTGGTGATGAAAACAACCTCGTTAAGAGATTAAGCCCACTCTTTTTCATTAATTCAAACCTTTCCAGGACATTCTCACTTTAGAGCTGAAGTTTCAGTATTAGGTCTTGGCATTTTTTGAAAGTGTGAGACAATTTAAGTAGTAGGTCTTATGAAACAGAGGGGACACTGTCCTACTCTGCCTCACTCTACAGAGACAGACACACATGCACACTTCACACATGCACACACATACACGGAGTTTCCTGACAAACATCACCCACAAACAAGGACCTTTTGAAATAATAAAAAAAAATCAAAACCAACACAAGCATTGTGTGTTTGGCATTTGACAGTGTGTCACTGACTCTCATAAAAATGTTTAGGAGAGAATGTAATTAAAAGATGAGAGACTGAAAAAGTAACTTGCTTTATCAGCTTATCTCGTGTTTAACAAAAAGGATGGCAGATATTTTGCTGATGTGCAGCACCAAAAGAGGCCAAACATCACAGTTTTACTCAAACGTGCACACTACTTGTATGAACATAGAAGTCCTGTAAAACTCTAGTACTTCAAAAAACAACTATGGTACTGGAACCATGCAGAACTTGGTCTTGTTCTCATTCTCTTCAGTGGATATCAATTTTTCGCATGCAGAAGATAAAGAAATAGAGGATCTGATCCTCAGCCCTCTACAGCTAAAAGTAAAGTGATGCAAAATTTACATGTCCAAGGACTTGGTCTTGGAGCAGACTGAGGCAACGGAAAGGTGCCTGAGATACATTTATTGGAGAAATCAAATTTATGTATATCTTTCTGAAGCACAGAGCCTAGTACTGGTCCTATATGGAAAAGACTGTTTGAACAAAAACTTCAAACATTTTAAATCCTTCTCTCGGTATAAAAAACCCCATAATATTTTAGAACTGTATATAAAGCTTTCACTAGGCAAAATAATGTACTGAGCATGATGATGTTCAGATAAAACACAACTCTTATCCCAAGCAATACAAAAGCAAACTTCACTTTCTCTAGTTCATTTAGATATGTAGAAAAATAAACTAGACATAAAATTCTACATAAAATATGAATGCATATATAGTGCAGAATGCACGCTCCTGCATCCAAATATAAAAAACATGATAAATATAATGATAAAGTAAAATATCCATAGTACAAGCAAGAAAAATAATCCTGTAAAGAATTAAAATTGAATTGTTAACTTCTTATTGTAGTTTTGAAGTCTCTAGCTTATTTTAAAGTATGTATGTTCATGTATGTTTTTAAATGAAATTTATTTATATTAGAGGCTTCAAAATCCATGAAAATCAGGGATTTAAGCCAAACATGATAATTTTCATTATAAACTATCATGTAGTATTTAATCAATATAATCAAAGTTGAGGATCTCTTATCTAGGTTGCCTAGCTGATAAAATCATAAAATCATGTCAGACAAACACCATGGGTTGATGAACAAAGCCAGGATTGTTCCCTTTCACTCTCCTTGCATTGTCTTTTAAAAAGCTTTGAGATTTTCACTCTTTAATTAGTGAAATATATTCTTTTTCGTAGTCAAGACTCCGGAATGCAGCAAACTAATTTACTCTGTCTTGTTTTCTTTGCCATGATTAACTCGTTGTCTTCTT
This sequence comes from Formicarius rufipectus, assembly GCA_013399695.1. Lineage (NCBI taxonomy): Eukaryota > Metazoa > Chordata > Aves > Passeriformes > Formicariidae > Formicarius > Formicarius rufipectus. The sequence continues at coordinate 202,014 of VXAU01005770.1, read as the reverse complement.
TGTCTAAACGAGTACCACAGAACCCCGAATGAATTTCAGAGAGGTCATTCTGTTTCACATATAAGTTTCAATCTCATCCACACAAATGTTCTGCAAATTGCTAACCTTACATTTTTAGATATTCAAAATTGTTAAAGTTTGTACGTATCATGAAACAATTTTATATGCTGGTTTTTGGTTTTGCTTATCAATTTTTTTCATTCTGTTAGCTACAGCACTCATTTTTTTTAAAGCAGTGATGCAAAATGAATTTGTTTCCTTTTATTAAACACATACACAGAGTATTAGTCAATGTAACTGTATGCATGGAGAAGGAACAGCAATGTAGAGGAGGAACAGATAAAAGGGGAAGATTTTAATTGGAGAAATGAAATATACTATGTGAGATTGCTACTTAATGCCTGTACAAAGTACACCACAAACAGGCATATTCCATATAAAATCCCAGTGATTTATCAACATTGCAAGACAGCATTCAAAACTCTTAAATAAATGCACTCTTAAAGATATGTCCTGTCAATTAGTATTCACTTCACTCAAGAATGGTCAAAGATAAATTTAGTTTGTCTTTTGTGTGCATTATTTTGTTTGTTTGTGTTTTGGGTTCCCCCACCAACTCCCCACTCCCCCTACTAAAAAAATTGTGCTACCTTTCTTTGGTAGAGGAACCACACAAGGAAGAAGAGAAAGTCCAGCCCTTAGAGACTGCATATGTTTGTAGTTCTGAACACAATCAATTATGTTGCATATAATTCCCATATCACATGAGATTCCTAAAATGCAGCATGCTACCCAGCCCTATTTTGTGTCCCTACATTTGTCAGGCAAAGAAGGGAATCATTAAACCGACTGAAGCCAGAGCATCCTTCTCTGGCAAGGTACACCAGTTTGTTGTCACTGCAAGGAAATCTCTGCAAACTAGAGCAGTTGCATAAGCCAATGTATTCACGTGAGAGCCTAGATGTATATACTATCTTTATCCTGCCTTTTGGGTTGCATTTCTTGATCTGTGCTTAATGAGAGTGAACAGGTCAGAAGCATTTTGTTCTTTATTCTAGTATAATAATTTCCTCTGTATTCTCTCCATTGTTTTGCTACAAATGATGTTGCATTCATATTTTATTTATTCTGGCTTCTTGACACCTCTTTTTAAATCTTTTGCCAACTTCCCGTTCCTATCTATGTTAATTAACAATCTATTTATGGTTTTCAAATATATTTGAGCAAGCTTGAAAATGATTTAAAGCATACAAATTCATCCTTATAAACAAGACATAACAGGGTACTAAATTACAAAAAAAAAGATAAAATTATAAAAACAGGATTAAACGAATACTATTGTTCCCATTTCTAGCTAAACCAGTAATAAAAATACTACTACTACTAGTACTATTACTACTACGACTACTAAACAACTATTTCAGTTTTTTTTTCTTTTATTAATCTATTTCTTGCCACTGCATCTCTATCAAAGTCTTTCACGACAAAGACACTTCTTATAACATTTCTAGACAATTAAGCACCCAGTCCTGAATGACTTGAGCCTGCATAATCCCTACTGTATCACTTGAGGTTACAAAGCAGCATCACTTGTCAGAATCATTATTTCCATAATATATTACACTGGGGGATACAGGCTGTTCAAAACACCATTTGCTATCAACTTTCTTTCTGATATACCTCATCTCTTCTTTTGCTCCTTCCTGCTGACACAACATCTAATGCATCAAACACACACAGCCTCTCAGGGCTAACAGGCAGATGTACCTACACACACTGCATAAGAAAGTACTTTGAGAATGACAGGCCCTCAGCACACTCATTCACCTTTTTTAAATGCTTCAAATATACCATTCAGCAAAAGGAAAAATTGATTTTCCCCAGGTTTCAACATCACAGCCACAGAGAAATATAACTCTGCTGGGTTTTACTGATAAAGCCTTCAAGTTATATAGATTTCAAGCTGGTCATCATTTTCAGATCAAATTATAGAAAAAGTTAAAACTGAGGTGACAAAAAGAGCAGGATATTCCAAAGATATATTCTGTTTCAGAGAGAATATTGAATCTGGTAGACTGATGTGTTACATCCATACTACTAAGCCAAGCATATGGTACGTTATTAATATGTGCAAATATTTAGGTGTAGAAAACTGTGGCAATTGTTTTGGAAAGCACTACATTTAGTTCAGAGTTCTCTGAAAAAGTTGTAATATTGCTCATGCCTATCCTTAGCTCTTCTCTGGTTCTCAAGAATAACATTTTCCTTGATTCACAGTGTGTTTTCCAGAAGAAAAAAGTGAGGTGCAAAATTAAATCTTCTTCACTTAATAGCAGAACAAAGTAAAAAAAAAAAAAACAAAAAAAAAAAAAAAACCAACAAAAAAACCCAAAACCCACCAACCAAACAAAACAAAAAAAAACCCAAAAAACCCCCAAAACCAAACCAAACAAAAACAAACAAAAACCCCCAAACCAAAATGCCAAACACATGGAAAAAAGTCAATAAAAACAGGAAAATGAAAATACATAAGAGGAATTAAGCACAATGCACCAATTGCTAGCACAAAATCAGCTGTAAACATATTTTTATTGAAAAAAGATAATTCAGCAAAGGAAACACACCCATCCATTTCTTAGAGATTTCTTAAAGCCCTGAATCTTGAATGTGTCCCAATTCCACCAAAGGCATCAGTCATAGAGACTTGTAATTTGATGTTTTTTAAAAAGTGTCTCTAGAAGCAGCATCCTGGATGTTTAGTAGGTTATGCATATGAAACAAATTATTTAAAAACCTTAGAAATACGGATTTCAATCCTGCAAGCACACTTCATACAGAAAGTTTCATACACGAACATGAGTAATGTTCCCTGTGCAGAACTAAACACTGTATTAACAAATCTATGTTTGCAACTCCAGTTTCACGATTTGTCATACAAAGGCTAAAGAATGAATGGGCTATCAGCGTTTTTTACCTTTTTTTTTTTTTAATTTCTTTATCTTATAATAGCAATAATGTGCTGAGACAATCTGAACTTCATCTTGTACTTGCTGTAATAAACAGTAACACTGACTTTCACAGCACAGAACCTTTACAGCACTCCCTAAAGGACAAAACCACTTGGCTCTTGACTTCTTTCCTTTTCATATCATGAAGACACACAACAATTATTCAAAACCACCAGCTTTTCATGCAGTAGCAATGAGATCAATTTTACATCTCTATAAAACTGTATGTTAGGGCCCAATATAAGTTTTACACTACCTGAAGCTTTACACCATTATTTTTGCAACAGTGTTCTACAGCAGTTGGTGGGTATTTAGACTATTGAGCCTGAAGAGAACATTGCTAACAGATGCAAAGCATAGAAAAACAGAGATGTTGGCATTCCAATGGTTATAAACCTACTCTATTATTTCTTTTTTAAACATCTTCACTGTCTCCTTTCTTGGCAGAAATCTTTAGACAACAGAGTTGCTTTGACTCTACATCGATTTTAAGTGAGACTGGAATCTGGCATTTTACCAACAACAAATGCAAATTCAACCCATGTATATATATATATATATATATACATGAAAACAGCAGCAGAAAATTATACTGTTGTTAGCTCCTAAAGGGTTGCTCAGGAAGAGAGTACAAAACTCCCCATACTCCATTACAGTCCTACATGCAGATTACCCAAAGGGTACTCTTATGCACTGGCTTTTGCACTAATTTGCTCCCAAGAGAAAGCATGTAAGTGAAGTCACAACCTGGCCTCCAACCATGCTCTGGGTTTGCTCTGAAGGGAAACTCAGGCATCAGAATTACTGAGTGGAAGGTAAGCAGACCATACACCTTGAGGAATTGCAGCTTCTGCTGGCAGGGGCCTGAGGGTCAGCACGTGGCACTACACTGGTTTTTGTGCTGGTCTGAAACAGGATGCCTCAGGATACATGCCCTCACTTGCTTCAGGATATAGGCTCTTGCTCACTTCTAAGGAGCTGTCTGAGGTACACAGAAGTCACTTGAAACCAAACCTTGACATGGGCTGGCAGATACCGAGCAAATTTTAATCCTTTATGGTATAGATATTTATCTTATTTATATATTCTGTTTCTTAGAAAGAAACAAAAGCTTTTTGTCAGAAAAATTTATATATATACAAATAAACATGTTATATCTATATAAACTGTTTATTGTATTTATTATTAAAATTATTAAAAATTTCAGAGCATTGTAATATGGCACACATTCGAGTGCTACTAAAGCTGAAACAGAAAGCTGGTGCAGCTTGTCCTTGGAATGCTTGGGAAAAAAATGCCTACATTTCACTTCATTTTTATACTAATATGCACAATAATTTTCATGGCATTCTATATGATAGCTCATGCAAAAAGATTACAGAAAAGATTACTATAGCTCTTGTACTGAAAATTATTCAATGTATTGATTGAAATTTAGAAGATTTTCCGTTCTGTTACAGTGTATTTCTCTCCCCTCAGTTAAGCCTCCACATGACAAAGCAGCCCATGATAAAAGGTTATTGAGTACCACTGTATTATGCCATTAGTACCCATTGCTTTGGATCAATGGCAGAGAAATTCCCCACTGTGTTTACAAGCTGCAGCATTCAAAAAGAGACTCAAATAAATCAGATATTTTACACTAACAATATCCTACAGAGAAGCCATTTTAACTTCCTCTCTGACACACTTTACTTTCTGGCTCATAAATATAATACAGTGTGCTCACAATGCTGTGTAAACCATGAGCAGAGGCACACACACTTCTCTGAGCCACCTGGGGATGTCCTGAGCATATTGCAACAGGAAAGGCAGCCAAGTAATACTTGAGTGCATTATTCCATTACATTTTTTTGCCACTACTTTTGTGGCTGAGTAACTCTCAACGTACCTGCTGATCTACAGAGACGACCAGAAGAAGTAGCTACTCAAATACTTTTGCATATCAATTAATAAACAGAATAACAGAATCATAGAATATGCTTACTTGGAAGGGCCCCATCAAGAAAAAAAAACAATAAACACATTCAGATCTCCCCTAATATTAGCAAATTTCTAAGGAAGTTAATGGTCAAACAGCATTACCAAATATGTAGTGATTTACTAACTGTCCATATCTTTTATATATCTGATGCACTTAAAATTCTTAATGTTTGGTAATTCCTTCATTAAACTCAAAACTCGGCAGCTGGATCAGTTCTATAAGCTCTCTACTCTGGCAAAATTCTGAGGAGGGAAATCAAGAAAAGGAAAGAAAAAGAACCAACTAAAAAGAAATTAAACAGCTCAGAAAGATCAGGGCTGACAGATTGTCCATCATGTTTTTTGATTTTTATTTTTTTATTTTTATTCGGGGCACAGTCTATATCTAGATCCATTCTATGAACTCCCCTGTTTCTCCTGCCTGACATTTGATACAAATATTACTGTTATGTCTGCATCTCATTTCTTCCAAAACTGGTGACTTGGGCATCAATCAGTGCTGAATGGATGCTGAGTTGCGTAACAAGTGACAACATCGACTCCCAAGATATCCACAACTCTTTTTTTGTGAATAAGTTTTGACATGTCAGGCACAAACCTGATTCTTACAAATGTGTTACAGTAACAAACCAGACTTACAAATAACAAAGAGGGGCCTTTGTTCTTCTGAAGTGCTTGTTTTCCTTTGCAGAAGAAATATTTTTATGTTAATTAGCTTTTTCTTTTGTCCTGTGTTCTTTTGCAATTCATCTTTCATAACTTCTTTCTTTTTTTTTTTGTTTTTAAGAGAAACATCTGCCACCAGCCTTGCAGTAAATCCTTGACACACAGATATTATTCTTCATTAAAGAAAACAAAACACCACAAAACTCCCCAAAGATGAGGATACTCTTTTCCCTGGTGGGCTACTCAGACACATTATGTTCTCCTTCTGCCTCCAGTCATCTCTGCTGGCAAGTGTCAATTACAGACATCAGTTTTAGGGAACAGAAGGATAAAACACAATTTACAAATACTTTCCTCTGGAAGCAGACAGGTGTAATGACTGAGACTGTTTTCTGTAATTGAATTTCATGCTGTCATCTATTCAAGTCACAAACAGATGTCAGCTTCAAGGAAGCCACACATGGGGGAAAAAAAAACAGAAAAAACCACAAACCAACAAAACCCCCTTAATACATTCTTATTGCTACTCTATAGCTAAGATTATCACTCTAGTTTGACTTCCCTAAAAGTAAAAGTTGCTTTTGCTGGAGTGTGTGAGGTGATTTAAAACTGCAGCTTTGGAGGCCTATGGACAAGTATGATTATGCTTATTTAGTGTAAAAAGTGCAAGACACAACTGAAAGAATTCCAGGTCTATAACAAAGTATTTTGTTTCAGACCTGGCCAACCAAAACCTGGAAGCAAAGTGCCATGCCAAAATCATTAAAAACAGTCGATCAAATATTAACAGAAAAACATATAAATATTCTATAAATATGTCAGCACAAAACAATTATCACCGTGCCAGAGGTTTGATCAAACTAATGTTTCCAAAGACAATTGTTCAGCGTGGAAAAAAATAATATTCTACTAACATTCCTAAAATGTATAACAACTTCTGTTCCAGCCTTCCAAATTCCTGTGACATGCATCATAATGGCACTGCTAACAATGGGCATAATTCTGAAAGCATCATGGGTAGTATTCACAAGGAATGCAGGAAGAATTCCTTGCAAAAAGCAGTTTGCATTTTCTTTCACATTATGAGCTGTACTTCTCCCAAAGAGCATTAAATCTCTGGATTTCAATAAGATGGATAAATATCCATCTGTGAATCTCTGCTACAGTGATAAATTCCAGAAGTAGCAAGCCTGAAGTTAGTCACTATGCACAGGAGGAAAAATCATGTCCATGAGGGGAAGGTCAGGCACAGCAGTCAGCCTATCACTCCCTCTGTCATGGCTTGTGGAAGAATCAGTTTCGTGACCACAATGATGTCACCATGGGGGACAACTGTCTCTGAAATAAACACAGTATTCAAAATTTCCCTTGATGTATAAAAATTCACATACTTTGTGACAACTGGGAAAAAAATCATTTGATACAATGTTGATTGGACCAAATGAAATAACTTTTGAGGTCTGCTTAAGTTGCAAAAAATCAAAAAATCCTGTTATACAAAAAGAGGAAAAAAACCCTTATCTTTGGGGGAACATATTTTCTAAAGAAGCTACTTGATTGATTTGAATATAGAAAATAAATTAACATCTGCCTATTCAACAGCAAAAATTACTTCAGACACAATTCATATACTTAACAATAAAGCACATAAAATTTGTATAAAAATATCTCCAAGTTCCTTATGCTTTCTCTTTTTTTCTGCACAATATTAAAACTTGTAACACATTTATCAGCCTTACGTAACTACATATGATAACCTGGCATGATGTTTAAAAAAGTATCCATACCATCTATTACACAAATAGTAAACTCTAAACATCATTTCAAAGAGATCTTAAATATTCTTCGAGTAGACATTGGTTCATAAATCTTCTTACTGCTTAAAGTAACCTTTGATTTGGGGAGATTTTTTTTTGTAATTTGAGAACATGTTATGGTTCAACGCTTCTCCACCTCCTGCTCACCGGAAGAGTTTGCACTAAGACTTGTCTGATGCAGAAATTTATTTAGCTGGAAACACATCAATCAATTCATGAAAGAATCTATGTGGTTTTAAAAGCCACACAGAATCATCTTTAGTTGGTTTTTTTTTTACAGACCTTCTAGAGGCTTCACTTCACTGGATGCTATAAAGCTCTAAAGAAAACCTAAGTTCTATATCCAAAGGTTAACTTCTTGGATATTTAAATTACGAAAATGTCAATTGCACAAATTATAAACCCATTTAGCTTTCTGATTAGTTCCACTTTTAGCATACCATTTAGGGCTCAATTCTGACCTCTCATCTATTATATTTTAGTTTAGCTGCATTGATTTTATCTAAGCTATTCTTGCTTTATACCAATGGAAACAAGATCAGAATCAGGTCCTAAGGGTAAAGTAATTAAAAATGTAATTACCACAACTGATTATGCAACATCATTAATTGGCTACAATTTTTTATATTTTTTAATGAAAAGATTACAATTTCTTAGCCAACTGCATAGAGATAGGCTTTTACTTTTTTATTCAGGAACAGTTCTGGATGAGATCCAGACAATCTAACTTAGGCACCTGGGTGCACCTACCCTTTAGGCTATTTCAGAAAACATAAATTAAGTGATTAAGTTTGTCAAATAGCTTTGCTCCCTGTGACAGAGAGGTAAGTGCACTGGAAAGATCCAAAAAGAGAGTCTGCCTGTTTAAACTGAGACTCATAAATTTTCAAACGACCTCAGTTTAAGACCTTTGAAAAACTTTCTCCACTGACTAAAGAATTCAGGCACTGATTTTTGAAGAAACATGATCTAGTGCAGCAAATAAACCTGACACGTAATATTCATATACGTTATAGGTGAGGTAGACACCATCTTTATCACACATTATTTAGAATTTCTTCCTTTCTCCTAAATTTTCCTTGGAATTTAAGGAGGTGTATTTCATGATCCTTAAAGCACTTTCAAGTAATTAGCCTGGAATTTGTTCTCACTTTTCTCTCATACAAACCTCGTACAATCCAGGTTTCTACACTAAATCCTGATGAGTCTAGAGGTATTTTAACAAACTACCTAAATACCAGGACTACTTATATAACTCGAACTTCACAATTGCAGAGGATCAATTTATTATTCCTAAGTAGTACTGAAGTCTGAACTAACATTTTATTAGGAGAAAAAAGCCCTCACAAAACAACAAAACCAGAACAACAGCTTCTGGGTCTGGTTTGCTTTTAATTTTGAATGGTGTGAATAAGTACTGACTGCACTGACTTCTTTCATCCCAAATGTTGAACTTTAATCAATATCCAGGATGAAGGAGATGAAAATGGAGCTCTTTGCAGTAAAACAAAACCATGCAACTACAAGTCAGAAAGGTTAAACCTAAAAAAACCCCACAAAAAACAAACACACACACAAAAAAAGAACCCAACAAAACAAAAGACAAAGCTGGTTCTGTTTGAGTTGGTCTGTCTTTCAGATTGCATGCAACATATGGTGTACAGTTATATAAAAGTTTGGAAAAATAGTGTCTACACATTTTACAAGTTCTTCCAGTAGTAAAGAACACAGAAAAAGGCCGTAAAACTCAAATGTCACAAAAACAATTAGAGTCATAACCACAGCTCTATCCTGTGCCTTAACAAAAATAACTATTTTCCTACATAGACTATGTAGATAATTTTCAATTTTGTTTTTCTATGAGAGTTCCTAAGTCTACAGTAGAAATTACTACTACCTACTTGTATGTAAAGCATAAAAGTTGCATTTGTCACAAGAAGAGACTTAAATTAGTGATTCAAAGGAACATCACTAGTAGAGCAGCACAATTGACATGAGTGAGCATAGTATACAATATGGGTCATATTTAGATTAGTCAAACAATAGAACATAATTTGGACCAATAGCATATTAAATACCAGAATGTGCAAGGTTGCACAATGTGTAAATAGAAATAGGACTGCATCCTCTGAATAACAGTCTAATGCTTTATTTATTTGAAAAAGCTCCAGTGTAATTATTTATACTCATGAATGTATTATAATACAGTTATTAAGATGGATATACGTCAGAATCATGAACATCTATAGCTTGTTTCTTTAATGAATATGGCCTCTGCACTGTTTACTGTATGAAATGAACAAAAATAAAATAAATTATTGGTAGTGGAATTTCCCAGGATAATAAATATACTGAATGTTCATTACTCTCCCTTAAATGTGCACGTAAAAACCCTTAGAAAATAGCTATGCTGAACCACTCAGAATCTCCTCTTATTATCATTTAATGACAAAAATACTCAATCTACTTATTACCTAGTATGAGATTTTGTAGCTTTTAATGTGACTGACACTGAAAAAGTTGAAGTAGTAGAGGGGTTACTCAACTAATCAAAGCTCAGTACATATGCTCAGGAATAATAAAAACAGGAAAAAAATTATTCTTAGTTCTAATTATATGACAGCAGTTGAATTAGTCATAAGATAAAGGTGGCAATTATAAGGCCATGTCTTGTTTTAAATCCCTACTTGAAAGGGTTTATATTTTTTAACTTTGTAATTTATTTAATTTGAATTAAATTTTTATGAAATATACAAATAAATTCAGATAATATAATCATGACACTTCTTTAATAACATCTGTATCTAAAGGAACCAATCAGAGCTTCATACATGCAGTATGTGTGCAAACTAAACAGAGTAACTACCTTCAAATGGACATGGCTGCAAACTTACTTTAGAAGTGGAGTATACAACTGGCTTATCTTTATTAAAAGAGGTTTTGCTGCAAATGCAAAATTCATCAATAAATATAATTCTCTATATCTGAACACAGATTTTACACCCCAAGTGTGCAATACATGCCTGGACTGATCCCACCTGATTTTTCACCAGCGATATGAAAATACAAGTCTGGCCTCTTTAGGGTTCTTCCAATTAGCAGAGAAAGAGTTCCTGCTGGTCATTCAGATCTTAGGTGGGCCTTTAAGCTAAACTGTTCCTCCAGGCGTGTCCTGAGATGCAACCTACATCTAAACTTACTTCTACAGCATAAATGGTAGGGCTATTTTCTCATGTTACATCTTTCATTGGGCTTGGGGTTTTTATTATTTTGTTATCATTATTCAATTTTAAATCATTAGTCTAATATTTATTTTCTCTGATAGAAATACAGAGATGCTAATTTCTGGTATTTTTCTCAATTTATTACCCACAGCTGGGGAGTAGCCTCTCTAATTTAAACTCTCAAGTCTATGCAGTGAACACCTAAAACCTATCCCAAGAAGAAATCTAATCACGGAAAGGGGCTGCCCTAAAAGGCCTAGAGAGAGGCATCCTACCTGATACAGCTCAGGCACCCATCTAGGGAGACTGGACTTTCCTCTGAGGGACTGCAGAAACACCTGCCACTCTTCAAGAGCTAAACGAGGCATATCCTTTAAACAGTCTGGTTTACTCAGTTTAAAATTTGTGTCAATACAAAATACACAGCAAATTTTGGCAGACAGAGTCTACCACCTACCCACCTTTCTGCTGAAGTCATTAGCTTTTCTCTAGAAACCTTAGAAACCACTCTCACACCAAGATACAAACACACTTTTTAGTTTCTGCAGGTAATCGTATTCCATGAAACACACTTACATAAACCAGACATGTAGAAATGCATGATCAATTAGGATTGTGACTAATGGAGGTTTGCAAAGTATAACATGCAAAAGCTGGCCAGCAGACCTACAGCACAACAGCCATAGGTGTGTGTCTTAATTGACTGAGTTTGATCTCAAGTTACAGGATCACCCCAAACTCTGCTAAAACACTACACTTTACTGTACAGCCAGCACATTCAGATTACATACTCTAGTGTCAAGTATGTACTTCTCCCCTTTTCAACTCTGTGGTAAGCTGTTTGCAAAAGATTTTAAAAAATAAAAGAGATCATCAATATGGCATTTCAAAGTACTTAGAATGTATTTTTTAAAGTTTATCTATATTTAATATATTTATTTTTAGTATCAAACTAGGTCTCAAATCATCCCACTCCCCCCGAAGAAAACCAAATCAGGAAAGAAAATCCAAATCTGCAGCCTTTTTCAAGAAGATGGATTAAATTAGTGTGACGTTATCCTACTTGCTCCTTTCCTTTAGTTTTCATACTAGTCTGTAGCTCAGAGAATACGGCACAAGAAGGAAAAGGGAAGGGAAAGAGGACAGGAAAAGGGAACGGGAAAGGGGACGGTTGCAGGTTTTTTCAATCAGCGCTTTCTTTCTGAGAAATCAGATTCCTACATCTGTCTCATTGACTTTAATGTGCAGAAAGCAGAATCTGGAAAAATTTTGGCCCAGCCCTGACTGTGTAACAGTGAGGTGCCATGACTGGTCTTGGGTACTGTCTCAGTAGTTACAGAAGGCCAGGAATGCAAGCATCTGTCTAGAGTTTAAGGGAAGTTTAACTGTTAAGAAAAAAGAAACAACAAAACCAAACCAAAACAAGCCCCTTTAAGCTGTCTGCATAGATACAAACAATGACAATAAAACTATTAAAGATATTCTCCTTACCTATAGAATATCAGTGTTTATCAGAGGAGCTTTATCTTGCTCTTAACAAGTGGAATCATGCAAAACCAAGATCAATAAGGGAGGATGCCTTTAAAGCTACATGGTTGCATAATGTAAATTACTTTGAAGAGCTGGCAGTGTATTCATGTAGAGTTAGCAAACTGTCCCTGCAGGCGCTGGTGACATTAGGCAGCTTAAAATACATATTTCACTTGAAGCACATCTGACTCATTCTATTGGCAGAAACATCACATGTTTAGCATTAACCACTTTTACAACCAGCTTTATAAATACAGTTTGCTTCCCTTTCCAACGGCTGTCTTCTCCTTTCTTTTGTTGAAAATACTTTGCTTGTTCCTTTTGCCTCTGACAGTTTGACAGTTGTTACCTTAAGACATTGCAGGTGTTCTTCAGTTCTTTTCAAAGAAACATTTAGGTACCTAAAACCTTCAGCAAATTAACAGGTGACTAAGTTTTAATGGTACACCTAAAAGAACAAAGCACAAAGGTAGAAACCACAAATAAAAATAAAAGGGTGACAGGAGCACGTAATGCCTTTAAAAATCCAGCACAATAATGCTGGTTTTGCTTAAAACAGCATCCTTTGCTCCAGTCATTCTGGGGCTAAAAGAATAGTCCCTTAGTCCCTTTGCCAGGAATCAGGACTGGGAATGAAGTCCGGAACTGTCCCCTGGCCTGTATCAGCTTTTCCTGGATAGAGCCACAAGATTGTCTGAATGGGCAAAACTCTTTTCTCTTTCCAAAATCAAGCAGACAAGAAAAAAGTCCAACCTTCCTTCTATATATCTTATCCTACTATCTCTTTTCTATGAAGGTATAAGACTGATCTGAATTTTTTTATTTATAGACTTTCTGTCTTCCTTCCACTTTGTCATTTTGTCTATATTGAAAAGTAAAAACAGAGTGCTTCTAGCATAGCTCAACTATGATTAATGTTGTTTCATGCACTCAAAATTTCCAAATAAAGTTGTGATATTTGAATAACAAAATGTTAGAGCCTAATGAAGACTAAATTCCACAGAATTTGCAATCCAAAATGAGGACAAAGACTTTTAAATGTCTGTATTGCAGAAAAACCAAAGAGCATGGAAAAGACAAACTTCTTAAATAGAGCAAAACAGAGATGTTCCAAGGAAGGATATATCCAGCCACCAGAAGGATGGGTGAGAGGTGTGACCCAAATTCACATATAGTTTAAAGCGAACGCAGAAAGTTATACTTGTAAGCCTCGTCTAGTATTACTATAGAGAACCTTTACTTAACTGTAATTTAACTGCAACTTATGTAACAACTTTCACTTACAACAGAAAATCTTAAAACAGAAGACTTTTCTCTGTGATGTTTGCCCATGGCAGATGAAGGGGAGCATTAAGCATTAAAAGTTACACACTAAATCAGGCATGTACTGGTGTGGAGAGGTTTGTTTAAGAGACAATTATGTTTGAACTGAGATTGTCCAAACTGGGCTCTTTTGTACATCTTACAATTTTTCATCCTTTCACTTCCAAATGGTACATTCTGTTTTAAATAATAAACAGAATGTGGTACTCCTCTCCATCCCTCTCCTCCCTCTTAGCAACAATGACCTAAATCCAGCATCCAAACCACTAGCCTGCTCCCCAAGGGACTGGAAGGTATGTGATGTGGTGTGGACCACTTGAGAAAGAGGCCCCAGGAGTAGAATGCTGCTAGGGATTGAAAAAACAAATTATGGTTTTTCATCATTAGAATCATCCAGCCTTGTGTTGAATCACAGATATAAATGTTAAAAAAAAAAAAAAAAGGTGATTAGACTAAAGAAGCCATCTTAATGAAATTAATCTTTGTCCTCTTTTGCTTCTGGCTCTTTTGTCATGGTATTCAAACACAGTTTTCTTCAAAAAAAACTTACAAGTCTTTTTTCAAATATTTAAAAGATTTGTTTTTTGAAGGTAGTTATTTTAAAGTTGCCAGTCTTAACAATGGTTTATTTAATGCACTCTGCAAAACTATTTCTCTCTTAGACATATACTTTCATTTACTAACTTGGTGTTTTCATCTTTCTTTTTAACTTTCTAAGTTTCTTTTATGACTTGAATTCTTTCACAGCTCAGAGGTAAACAACCTCACTATGTATACCAGGATACAGTTTTTTAATTCAAACTCTCTGTGCAAGGAAGGCTGTGCTATGGTCTTTCATTCAAGATGTATCACCTGGCACTTTTTTTGTTTGGTTGGTTAATGCATTCTATGGTCTACCTGATTCATTGGAGCATCAGTTGTGTATAGAAGCGAATATATCTTCTTTGTTTTCACTGCTCATCAGTTAAATAACTCTGCTCACCAGAAACATTCAATACTACAAATGACTCGTGCATTAATGACATCAAAGAAACTAGAAAGTGTTAAACTGATGACCCTCTAATTATCACATCTTTATTGAAGCATTGGTTGCATATTTATAAATGCTGTTGGACTTTTATAGTGCCAGGACATTGATTTTTGCCAAGTAATGAACCTCTGTATCCCGAGAGAATACTATTCTTTCTTTAGCTAGATACAGATTTCTGATTACACAGAGATGTTCTTGGCAAAACACTGTAATTTTTCATTTTAATGTTCTTTTATTCATGAGAAATAGTGAACTGAATTTGCTGTGATAATTAACATCCCCAAACCAGCCAATAATAAATACCACAAATAAGCAAACAAACAAAATCCACTAAAGTGATGTTGATAATAAAATAAACCAGTACATTATGTTTCCCTGACAAAAAAAGTGCATGAAGGCAATCCCGAGTTTTGCAATGCAGGTTTTGTAACAACAGGGTGCTACCATAGCATTTAAATAGGTTCTCTCATATGATGATCTAAATTTCCATAGTCATAATTCCACTTCAGATATGTATTGTTTGTTAGCATTTACTAAAACTTCCTGTGCAATACTAGTTTTGAAGCATGTTGACTGAAAAAAAGTACAGAAAGCAAGCAATTTCCTTACTAACAGAAATACAGCCACCTTAGATGTTAGAGATTTTCATCTAGAAACTGAAGTACCTTAACCATCAACATCTGCCTCAGTGACTGAAAGGTATCTGGATGCCTTATTCTCTAATGGTGATTTTGGACCAGAAAATCCAGGTTCACCATCATGTAACCTTAGGCACTAAGTAGCACACCAAAGTCAAAAATAAAATCTACAAGACTCCTTAGAATAAAGTTACATTCTGATCTAACATCCTATGTCTTGCTATTTTATTCAAGAGAGTTAAAAAAAACCCACCAACTTTATCACTAGCGTACAGATTTCTGGTTAGGTGCTAAACTTGAAAAGCATTAAAATTAGGCCTGAGTCCTTATCTAGAAAGTGTATGTGACTGAACTCACACAAACAGTGTCAAGGGAGTGTGGAAAAGCAGGTTTTTCATCAAAATATGATCTACTGTGCAATTCCAATCTCAGTTGACCAATGCTTGCCAAAAAGGTTAGCAAAGCTTCCATAAGGGGTAAAACATAGCATGACAAAACACGGAACAGACTAACAAAAAGACATTTCAGACTGGAATTAACATAATTTACTTTCTCATTATTTCTTTATTTCATTACTTTCTCATTATTTTTCTCTCTTTTTTTTTTTTTAAATTTCCTTACTCCTTCATTCTTAACTGTGGAAATGGCGGCATCCCTTTCCAAAATCAGGTGAGAATGCTGTGCCTGCTTTAAAAGCTGGGTCTGTTCAAGTGTAAACATGAATCTAGTGATATACGCTAACAAAATGCAGAGAAACAAAATCATGAGCTCACAGTATCCCTCTTTCAAATAGGTTTTCCCTCTGTATATGTAGGATTTGGCCACAACTCAAGGTGAAAATACTCCTGCCACTCAAAGGAACTGTCTCAGAAATGCCATTCGAACATTTTCTGCTTGTATGACTTTAGATTACACAGTGCTGAGTATTAAATACTAGTTTTTACTTATTAATTACATCCATGTATTCTTGCTATTTCTTTTTGCAGGCTGAAGTCAATTTATAGAAAAATCACTACAAGTTCTGCATTACAAAAAAAACTTATGATATATTTTAGCAACAGTTAGTATTGCCTGTGAGAATTACTCTGGAAAGGAACTGAGTGTAAGGAGCTGGAGTATCTCAGGAATCAGCAAATGTGTGGGTGAGACAGACTGATACTTCTATATCACAGCTGCATATGAAATACCTTCCCTTAATTACAGTCATTACAACCCTTTCCTATTCCCCCCCAAATGAATCTTGCTCTTGAGATCCATCCACATGACAGAGAAGAAGCTTTCAAGGACAGAAGAAAACGTGGTTGTCATAATTTTATTTTAAAAGTGATGGCTTAAAGGATATTTTTTCTAACTCCTTTTTTCTTTCTTTTTTTTTTTTTTTTTTAAACTTTTCCATGTAGATATAAGGTTAGTTTTTTAACTGAAACAAAGCAGTAGAGTGACAGGGAATGCTAAACCTTAACTTCTGTTTACATCGGTAAATTGTTTCATTTTTCTGCACAATGAACAAAATTACACCCACCGTTGCACAATTTCCTTGAATTACTTATTCAGACCAAAATTTAAGTTCACATATTCTGGTGTTATACACAGGATTTGGTTTTCTTCATACAACAGGGTTTTGTTTGGTTGTTTTTGTTGTTGTTGTTGAAATATTAGGGTATTTATTGAAAAAAATAATTCTGCACTAGTATAAGTCTCATAATTCATAATACTAAGATTACAAAATAAGCACTAATTATATAGCAATGAATATTCTAATATATTTTATATTATTTTTTCTATGTAATACAACTTGTTATATATACTGCATATATATGTAGTGAATAATACTTCTGTAAAACACAGGAATGAATAAGTCACAAATACTTTGACAAAAATGCCTACTAATAATTAGTTTCTTTAAATTTATGTATTCATTTGGATTTAGCCCCCTGCCAAAATAACATAACATAAAACCAACCAAAAGCAAGAATACCATTCAATAGTTTATAATATCTGTAATTTCAGCAAAGTTGTCAGTCATATCTCCCTCGTAATTATTTATATTCTTTTAATAGTAAAACTATTCTAATATTAGAACTGTTTCTTTTTAAAAACCCACAAAAAATTACTAGCATCATGTCTTATTTAGAAAGCACAAATATATTTTTCTGGTTTTTACAGACAGGCTTTTAACCTGAAGTCTGTTTAAATGTGTATTTCATCAGTCTTTAAGAGAAATAATATTTTAACAACTATGGATCACAAAATTTAAACTTTCTTCAAGGCCCAGAAATTCTCAGATTCTCACTAACTTTTGACTTAATTTTCTAATCTAAAGTTTAACAGCTGTGTAATGTTTTCTCTGTCATGTCTAATAAAGAAAAAAATCAATGGCAGAGATTTAGGAAAGAAGACATGGGAAACGTGTGTCAAACCAGCAGATAAAGATTTCATCTAAAACGGTGGAAAGAAATTTGAAGAATCTGTATTGTTATCTAGATAGAACCATTGTAAATTGGCATAATAAATGAGCATGTCTTAATTACTCAGGAAGTTCCTGAAATTAGAATCATAGAGCAGTCCTTCAGAGGAAGGACATTTGTCTATTTCACCATGCAGTATGTTGGAAGGAGTGGTAAACAGGACATTAGCAATTAGCATTTCACCTTGTCCTTGGCAAAGCATGCCATTGTTACTTAGAGTAAAAGCTTTTTGGGTTAGAGAATGCATTTTCATATGTGAATCTAATGACTAATGTAGTCAGCTTGAAGTCTGATGGGAGCCTTTCAAGCTGTTCCAAAAGAAATGAAGGAATGGTATGCTAAAAAAGAGAAAAAAAGAAAAAGAAAAAATAAAAAAGGAAGGAAAAAAAAACCCCAACCAACCAACCAAACCTGATAATGACACTGTCTTCCAGCTATTTTGGTAGCAGAGTTTTATACTGCCCTGCAGATGAGAGATAATTTTAAGTATACTTCCAAAAATCGGGTGAAAAGTACTATTTAATTCCATGGATTTAATAAGAGATATTATTCATAGCAGAAAAATAACAAGATTATGTCTACTTTCCCTTGCTTTATACGTAACTCTCTGCCATCCTCCTCTTTTATCAGAAATACCTGCATGAAACAAGATATGGTACCTTGATTTCTATCTTGGCTAGAAGGACTCAGTCCTGCCAAATCATGAAGTTTATTTGTGACACAAATTATTACAAATAATGTTCTGTGTAATAGTTCTTATCAGATTTTGGAGTAAACGTTTACAGTAAGTCAGAAAAAGATGGGTCATAAGCAGAAAAAAGCTTAAAAATATTTAGAAAAAAATGAAAATGGGGCAGCTAATGGGATAAGATCCATTTAAAGCTATTTCCAGTAAACACATGCTTTTCAAAACTGTATACCACATGTATGCTACAAGTATTTATATTCCATTTCTCTGAATATTTATAATGTACTGGCAGTACTCCCTTTCTTATTCTACCATTAAGAATCAATAATATTAGTAGTATATGCAGACAGTAATACTAGTAGGGTATAGCAATAATGGTAAAGTTTTTAATATTACAGTAATAGTTGTTTCCAGTAGCTCCTTAAGTGTGCATAAAAAATAAAGAGAATGGCAACATATGTGCAATATTTAAAATTTTCCATTATTCTTCATTTACTAGAATTCATCAAGATCATCATGGCTAGACTTTGCAAATGAAGATTTGGGAGAATTCATCAAGATAAATGTTTATGAATGTCTCCATAACACTCAGTAAGGCATAACACCGTAAAAGGTCCATGTAAAATGTGTACTGTCCAGACATGTGATTATGCCACATCAAAATGGAATATCATCAAAAATATAAAAAAATTCAAAATAATCATCAATAATCACTACTTCCTTGTCAAAAAACTATTTTGCTGTATATATGAATAAATCATAAACCCCCCCACATTCCACCCTTTCACTTGATATGAAAGATTAATTTTTTTTCCAAAAGTCTGATATTCTTCCACAAACTATTAAGGAAAAAAAACAGAAAACATATCAGTCTGAAAAAAATTTATCCAAAAATTAAGACTTGTAATGGGAATACTTAAGCAACTATAAGCCTAAATGACTTTGCTCTTTCTTGGTTCTTATCTGTACTCACATCTAAGCTAGGATTATCATGAAAGAAAATATGTTTAAGGCAGCTTTGACTTCATACAACCAATTTTACTTTGAGATGCTTGGCACTGATCCTGCCACAATGAGTATTTTAAACTTTAGTCATTTGAAGAGTATACATGTCCATGGTCATATTTAATCGTAAGTACAGCTAGGTACAGAAAGAAAACTTTCCTTCTCAACAATTAGCTTTTCTTGACAGTAAAGAAAACTTAAAAGTAAAATTACCAGATTTTTTTTAAAAAGGGAAATATTGAAAAGAGACACCAATTTTCATTAACCATATCTAGTTATACTTGACAATGAGTCAAGTGTATGTAAAATTATATAAAAGCATGTAAAATGTAAGTAAAAAGGATAGCGTTTGTTAGCTAATGAGCTTTACTTTCTAATCTGCAGAGCTGTTGAAAAGAGAGGCATTTCAGAGCAAACAAAAGTCCACCATATGGTGCAAGGAAAGGCGCATAATAATTAACCCTTAACAAGGGAAGCGATGCATGCAATCAGCTTACAAATTCTCTTCACATTAGCTAGATTTCAAATGGTGACATAGTTTTAAACAAAGGGAAATCTGGAGACGCTCCAGCAGCCCTCCTCAGGCGTGCTATGGCTCTGATATCTCTCTGAGGATCAACAGCTCAGTCTCCTTCCAGGCTTTAAGACAGTGAAAGATTTTTATTTTTACACCTTCAAAACTTCTGCACAAATGTTTTGCTTCTGTAGCCCACATAGTTGAAAAAGAGGAGCACAACGAAGAGGCAAAATGCTTATTCAGCCTTTGGAGCATGCTGCAATTCAGTGATCTGACTGCCTCTACTGCAAACAGAAGGGCAGGAACAGGAGTCCCAGATCCCGGGCTGCCAAGTGGGCCATGCTCCTTGTTCTGCTAATACACTTATTGAAGGTATATGTGACCTTAGACCAAAATACAGTTGTTTGCATGGGAACACAGAGGGGATTACACTACTGCTCCTACTCCTTACCTGAGGATGGCACCTACGGAACAGTACAACAGTGAGGGAAAAAAAAACCAAGAGCTTTTCACAATATTGCATTCTCACTTTACTTAAACACTTCAAGTATGATGAATTCCCAGTATTTTTCAATATTACAAGCAAGACTCTACAAGAAGTAAATCTGTACGTGTCAAGGTATCAAAATTAAAACATCTGTAGTAACACCAAATGTTTAAACTATACTAAGTTTTGTTAGACACATCTGGATGCAAATGAAATGTCATGCTAGTCAGCTCTAGCAAACACTGCAAAATTAATGCTATTGAGAGACATATATATATATAGTTTATTTCTAGTTTTCTGGTGTCTGCCAGCAGGGATATGTTTTCTGGAAAGCAGGTCTATGCACTTTGACAGATGGGAAGGAGAACACGGTTTTTTTTAAAGAGGATGGAAATTCTTTGTATTCATATGAAAATGTTGAAAACCTGTCCGCAGCTCTTAAATTTCAGCATATTTCCTTATGAAAGTTGAAGAGGAATTGGTGGGAGGGGGGAGATGGAGGATCTCATTTCAGACGGTATAAACAGACAAAGCGAGAGAGAAGCTTTCTAAAGATACTGTTTTAAAAGAGACAAGAAAACAGGACTGAAGGCACAAAGAAAGTTGAAGGGGTGCAAGTACACAATATATTATTTATCTTCCATGAAATGGTCACTGTTTTGAAGCCTTTGAGGCTTAATCACTATTGAGTGATACGCCATATGATAACTCAAAGCTCCATCTCAGGATCTACCCACACCAAACTTTTATTAGTCCTGAAAACTACAACTAATTTCTCAGTGGCTCACTGAACTGAACTACCATACACTCTTCATCACCTGCTCTGGCAAGTGTGAGGGCTTTGAATGAACCCAAAGACAAACCTATCCAAGCACTGCCCTTCATTAGGAGGAAGCTTTAGAAAGAAAAATGTGACCTCCATTACCCCTTCAAACTAAATCAAGATTAATACAATTTATTTTGAAGCTCTAGAGGAAAAAAACAACAAACAAACACATATGGGAGGAAAGAGGAAGGGAAAAGGGGCAATGGAAGATGGGGAAGAGAGAAGGATGGAGAGGTGGAATCAGCAAACTCGTAGCTGTGAAATGCTGGCCTGCAGATTAACATAGCCCAATCTGCAACAAAGTCAGGATGTGATCTGCTCCAGCCTCGACAATGAAATCAGCTTGAACGCTACTTTATAAATCACTCAGTCATATTTTAACAAGATGAGGATCTGGCAAAATGCTTTCCCTTGCTGCCTCCTAGAGAGATTACATTTTAGAAATATTTGATTTCTGAAAGTCTTCAATATGCTAAAATACGGGCTGCTCCAAAAAGCAGCTTTAGCTCTGTATTTCAACAAATGAATTGACAGTGAATACATAAAGTGAAAGATGATTTACACTCACCATCTCTCAGAGATTAGCACGGGAAAAAATAACCAAATAAATAAATGAACTCCAAACCACTCGACATAAGGCTTGTTACTTTGCTGAAAGGATGTTTCCAACACAAACTATCATAGAGACTGTTTGATGAATCAATGCTCTGTTACTCATACTTCCAGGAATGAGTGGTACTTTATGGCCAAATTCACCCTGATACAACTGGGTCATACTAGATTAGATTCTGAGCTACCATGAATCAATCATTTACCTGAAATGAGTCACAGAGCCAGAGAAAGGGTTTTCTGCTTTTGAGTTTTTTCCTTGACATTTTCTTCCTGAAGGATAGCACCAATAGAAAATAAATCATATATTTACAAGTTATGCCATTCTAAACAAATATTTTCATTTTCTGATTCAGAAATTGTTTAATCTGATGCAAGAAATAGGTAGGAGAGGTAAACATATTTTTAAACAGTCCATTTGTTAGTGAATAGCTTGACAAACTCCAGCTCTGCAAAATTCCGAAACTCTTAACCAAGTAGTCAATGATATTTAAGAATATTCTGACTTTTGGTTACTTATTTTGTTAAAAATTATTATTTTGTGGGATCAAGTCCAAATTAAATAACCCACCCATAGCCAACTGCCTGCTTTAAATCTAATCCCCTGTATTTCCATACTCTATTTAATATGAATGAACACAAAACACACACATTTGCCCTTTACATTTGAAACATTGCAGACAAATGATTAAAAACTCCATATGTAATAAACATTAGGCAAACTTTGCTCAGGGACATGCTTGGTTCAGTTATTCTGGGTACACACATGGATGTCAGAGCATTTGGTAAAAAGATCTCTGCTGGGCATTTTTGGATTCTGCTGCTTTCTTCCTTTCAGAGTCCAACTCTTGCAGTTTGCTTTATGTCTAATCGGTCTCATACATGCTGCAGAGGGGACAGTATGGAGGGAATCCATCCAGAAATGAATACACCTGTTACACATGAACTTCAAGGCAGATTTTCATATGGTAGGTTCTTCCTTAGCTTTCCCTTTCAGGTCTTAGGCCTTGGAAGGAAAAATAGTGAAGTCTTGGGAAGAAAGGATTAGGCGAAAGAAGAAATCCTACAAACATGATTATTAACTTTTCATTAAATAGCTTCACATTTATAAATTCTGCCTAAGAAATTGGACATAAAGTGTAATTTTCTATTTAACCTGGGCATGCTATACTTCTTTGGGCGAGGATTACTCTGTAGACAAAGACAGTCAGTTCTGTGTCTTATATATGAATCCTATTAAGGATTCATATATAAGACACACATTAATCCACTTCAGGTCTTAATATCTGTCTGTCTGCGGTCCAAGATGGTTCAAATTATATACATCAGATTAGTGGACTGTTCCTGCTCTCACAGTTGGCTGTTTAATTATTTTGAAAATCTTAATCTCTACACGTTCTCAAGGTGTCTCAATATACTTACAGATATAAAATCACTATCACCAGAAAAAAAACAGCGCAAAACTGGTGTTACACCACTGAGGCTTATAGAGAGTTGTATCAGTTTACATCAAACCTATTTTGATTCCATTCAGTTGAGTTTACCCTAAGAAAGCTTATTTTATAATCGCCACAAAGGGATGTATGCAGATATATAAATGCCCATCAGCATAAGTATTAATTATAGGAACAGATCCATTCCATGAAAATCTTATGCTTTAGTCTTGTATCTTAAGCACATGTTTGGACTTACTGGTTTTACACTCCAGAAATGTGTAGTCAAATTCTCCATCTCCTTTTCCTTTACTATGCAGATTTTTTAAATGAGAAATTTTATCAAGCATAATACTTTAAATACAGTTTGAAAATACTCTTTAAAAAATGTGGAATGTATTGGTTAAGTTCTCATGACAAATGCACAGAGGATATTGTTGTCCACAAAAATCCGATTTGTTACCCACCGTGCAATGAGACAATAATTACACACTTGAGAGAGACATTGATTATTCATTTCAGAATTGTGCAAGCCTGGGTGCTCGGTGATATTCTACTAATCAAGCACACCAACTATCAAAACGTTTTACTATTTATCTATTTCAGTAAATAAAGGAATTAGTGTTCACTAGCTACAAGTTACATATTTTTCTGACTAATTAGTTTTCTATCTATTGGTTAAGGATTTTCCAGCTTCCAAAGCTAACTAGTCCCATGCTCAGTCTTTCTCTTCTTTTGAGTTAGTGGGTTTCTTGAGTCAGTGGTCCATGAGTCAGCAGTTGCAGTCTCCTGCTGGAACTGCCTTTTACCCAACTGGAGCTGATTTCAGCACAGTTGCCGAGTTGGCCTTATTAATTTCTTCTTTATCTTGGGGTTCTGTCAGATGTCCTTGTGGCCCATAAATTCTGCATTCTTAGTGTTCCCTATCAGTGGAACATCATTCTTCTCAAGCTTTCTTAACCTCCTTTTAGGTCTGAGATCATTGAAGCACGCCAAACCCTAAACCTTAACAAGGCAATTTTACAAACAATTTATTTTTCTAGCACCTGGACATCACTTAGAACTTGCTAGCTGCTATTCCTTTAATGCACTGAACACCTCTTCTTTTTGATTAGGCTTGAAAGCATACAATGATCAAACATCCTTTCTTAAGAAAAATTTTACATACTCCACATTTTGCAACAAAACAACTCAATACATTTGAGGGTTTTAGCTTTTTTTTAAAAGCTCTGATCAAACCAGCAGGGGCTGACCATTCTCGTATGATGCAGCCAATAGATTCCAGCAGTGAGGTATGCTCTGTCCCTGCCAAGATATGCAACAAAGTCCTAGACCATAACAAGGCCCCATGACCATTACTGTCAGTACTGTTTCTAGATTAATTCAACAGCTAAAATATTGTACCCAGCAAGTTTTATTAAATCAATGCTATGAGTTTTTATAATGTGAAATTACCCTTCTGCAGACATTATCTTACAGGTTTTTATTCTGAATAACCTGACCAAAGTCATAACTGACATTCAGACTCAGAAGGGAGTCAGTACCAACACAGGAACATTTCTGAAGTAGCAGGCTATAATTTTATTAATTCATTATACATGGCATATAAGAAAACCCTGTCTAGAGATAACAGGACCACCACACCTGAGAACTGCCTGACTGAGGTAATTTAAAGATTCAGACCATTCTTAAAATTTTCTCATCTTTTTTTCTTGAGGGGAATAAAAGATACTCAAGAATCTAATTGTCAAAATCCTTTGTGCTGTGCTACTCACAAGAAAAAGCTCAACTATTAAAATACCAGGTTGCCTCTTACATGAGTCTTCAGTTGTTTGCACACAGAACACGAGTCATAAGCTGAACTAGCTAAACACTTACACATATTTGGTTATTCACTTCTAATTAACTGTTCTTCATCCCTCCTCCTCAATGTCACCAGAATGCTATGAAGAATGTAATAAAATTTTGCTAAGCTTCTCTTGACTATCATTCCCTCTTCATCTTCATGAAACAGAGACTGGTCACATCTGCAATATCCTAGACAAGATTTCTCCATTACAAGAAATATAAGTGAGACAAAAAAGAGACACAGACACATAAAAATTTCCTATTATTGAACAGGAAAAGTGACACTCATATGTCAGCTCCTTGTGGCACTCCATGAAATGCACAACTTCTTTGCAGCAGTAATTGCATGTTTTGTGTCTTCCTCCACCAAGCTTTTCTACACTCGGCCTCCCTTCCCCTAAGGAAGGTTCAGATACTATATCAAAATTAGAATTGTTAAAAATTGTTGAAAATTTCTGCCCCAGTTAGAAAAGCTGCACATAATGCAAACATTTCAAGAAGTAATCATGTTGTTCCATCCCTAAAATTTCAACATTTGTATGGGGAGGATGGATGGTTATGTGTCAGAAAAAAATACTCTGTTATGACTGGAACTCACTTATATTTGAGCATAATGTTCTCAGGATATTGTTGGGAATTAAGTTATTTTGTTGTGATGTGCCATACAAATTATCTGTGTATTAAACTGACTTTAAATGAAGAAAATAATTAGAGAGCACAAAAAAAGACTATTAAATATACTGCTGCTGGGAAGATGGAAAAAATCCAAAACCCACAAAACAAAAATAAGAAACATTTAAGACTGTCCCTGTAAGAATACAGATATATTGAGTTTATTTTACTTCGGGGTTACATGGAATAGAATTCTTTCACGGATGTATTCCTTAAACTTTTATTTTTTATTACGTTATACCAAATGTAAACTGATGGTGTGTCCGAAGCTTAAATCTATATGAAAGTGACCCTTGAGACACAGGGCAACAAAAGACAACCAAGCTGGTGAAGGATGGGGAGAGTAAGTCATATGAGGAGCAGTTGAGGGAGCTGGTGCTGTTTGGCCTTGAGAAAAGGAGGCTCAGTGGAGAGCTAGTCACAGGACAAGAGGACATAGACTCAAGTTGCACCAGCAGAGGTTCAGGTTGGAAATCAGGAAGAATTTCTTCACAGAAAAGGTTTTTAGGCATTGGAATGGACTGCTCAGGGAGGTGGTGGAGTCACATCCCTGGAGGTGTTCAAGAAACAAGTGGATGTGACATTTAGTGCTGTGGTCTAGCTGACAAGGTGACAATCAGTCAAAGGTTGGACTCAATGACCTTGGAGCTATTTTCCAACATAAACAATTCTGCGATGCCTGTTTAAAAGATGTCGAATGAGATACTGCTTCAAAACAACCAAAACTATTTAACTCCTGATTGCTGCTGAAATAAGACTTAACACCCCAAGACTTTGGGTTTCTTCACCCTCTCTTTTTATTTTAAGAAACCTTCAAGAACTTTCTATTGCAACCACAGAGTTTCTGTGGAGTAGGTATTTAACATTTTTTTTGACAGAAGGCAAGAATTGGCTTTCCTTGCTATCAAGTTCACACAGCCTGACCAATGACATGCTTATCAATCTTTCCTTAGTTCTTAATCACAAACTACTTCCTTTGAAGTGATGAACATCTGATTTAAGACAGATTTATTTTGCTGTTGTTTTTGGTTTGGTTTTTTGTTTGTTTGTGTTGGTTTTTATTTTTGATTTATTTTTTTATTTTGTTTTGTTTTCAGTCCTCTAAAATCCAGAGAGTACAGACATTTCTGAACACAATGGAAAACATTTTAAGAAAAGCCACTTCCATTGAGTCACAGCTTGATTTATACATTCTGATTTGCGAAGTTCTCCATCTCTAATGGAACAGGCTAATCTAATCCATAAAAACATCTCCTTGGCTGACACACTTTGTAGATGCTTTCCTTTATTTAGTAATACATTGTTCAATTTTTGGAATTTCTTGGAATCAGTATATAAATCCTGACAAATCATTGCACTTGTGAGACCAGAAAGAGATATCTGTGTAACAAAACCTGATTTTCAGCTAACTACATTGTATATAACACTATATGGTCAGGACATGAAGATGAATAATACTGGGGGGGTTTGTTGCTCTTTTGACTGAAAGATTGTCCTAGAATGAGATGCACACATTTTTAACTTAAGGAGCAATTCCTATCTGCCTTTATCTTGCTAAACAAGTTAGGTACTTCTTACCTAAGGGAGGCAAAATGCATATCTCTAATATCACTAAAATGTTTGTGAGGAGTCACTAAACAATCTTTTAGGCAGGGAATTTTAGGAGACAAATTTGAGTGGGAGAGAACTGTTGCCTAGGAAGCCTGATGTGCTATGGGGTAGGGGTAGGAGATAGAAGTGACAGTGTGAGGGGAAAGAAGTGAAGGAAGCAGTATAATACAAAATTTCATCTCTCTTTCCCTGACAAGACACAAACCCCTGTGGCATGAGATAAAGCCCAAACAAGTATGCTTACAAAGTCGCTTTTTGGACAACCCACTGATAGACAGTTCTGCTGAAAACAAGTATATAGTAACACATCCTAAAGAAGTGAGTTAGGTCTCACTTCTTCTGTCTTCTTACTACCTTAGATTACTGCAGCACAGGCTTTTCCAGTGGTACAGAGAGGTGGAAACTATCCAGGCAAATTAAAATTCTCTTTCTCTGCACAGCCTGCCAACTGCAGAGCAGAAGTGGACAGGATGCTCCTGAAGTCTGTTCAAGCTCTCCAAGTTTTCCTGGGACAATCTGCCCTATGAGAAGAACAAACATCTGCCAACATCAATGCAGTGGTAGAGGGGATAATGTTACTTTGGCTT
Source organism: Formicarius rufipectus (assembly GCA_013399695.1). Taxonomy (NCBI): domain Eukaryota; kingdom Metazoa; phylum Chordata; class Aves; order Passeriformes; family Formicariidae; genus Formicarius; species Formicarius rufipectus. The sequence goes on along the minus strand of VXAU01005770.1, from coordinate 174,044 downwards.
TTCAGGTAACTCTTTCCTTTCTGATCTTTTCCTTGTCTTGGATGCCATGTGGCTCTTGATGTACTATTTAAAGAATAAAATAGATAGACTATTCGGAACATGTGAGAAAAAAAGATAGAGAAAAAAATAAGTAAATAAAATAGAGATAGAGATAGAGAGAATTTTTCTGAAAGAAAATGCATGGCATATCCAAAATACGAACCATGTATTGTCCAGACTACCTTCCAATTCTAACACTTTAGGTGAATGCAGTCTATGTGTGTAGCTTAACCAGACAATTCTGTAAGAAGAAGCAACTGCATTAGAAATTACTCACAAAGCTCACATCAAGCAATCAGTCTGATTAAATGACTAAGGAACAAAACTTGGAGTTGAGATGTTTGGATTCCTTCTACAGTCGGCCAATGACTTCCTTTCATATCTTCAATAACACCTGATATCTCTCCATCAGAAATTACTACTGCTACATTGGATACATTCTTACCCTTATTTATGATGGGTATGAAGATTAGAAAATAATCAGTATGCCACATTTTCCTAGGGATTTTTCTGTACTTAGGACATGAACCCTACAAGGCATATCTCTGTGAAAACATAATGTAATTACTGCATTAAACAAAAAGGTCATTGACTGACCCAGCTGTGTCTATTTAATCAGAACGTTTCTGCAAAGATAAGACTATTACTACTATTTGTATTTAGCAACAGTGTGTGAGGCAGTGAGATTATCCTTGTCTCTCAACACCCACCAGCAATTTTTGTTCTCCCAGAGATGACAACGCTAAAAACAACTTGCTTTGTAATACAAGGCATCCTTCTGATTTAATATCATTATTTTACAGCATTTGAAAAAAAATGTATTAGCTATAGGTTCTACCATGACTACTAGAAAATAAGTACATAAAACTGAAAGCTTGAGATTTATTAAATTCATTGTATTTTAACAGATTGATTTTCTAATTGCAGCAGCAACACATAGGAGCAGCTGGTTCCAGAATCTGTAAATCAACGAATCCATCAAGCTACAATTGGTAAGTTGTGAAAAGGCTGTTCACTATTATAAAAATCTTTGGTTATCAAAACAAAGCAAATTACACTAACCAAGGTGAAAAAGAAGCTTCCTTCAAGTGCATTCCAACTTACTCAACCACTAACCCTTTATTTCATATAGTTATAGTTTACATTACAACTGAGTGTGCTGATGTACAACAAGAAAAATAAACACAGAAAAAAAACTACCCATTTTTATGTTATTGATGCCTATTTCTTCTTCACAATGTATAAAAGGAGATAAACAAGTTGTCTTGCTTTGCTCAAACAGAGATAATGATTAAGAATGAAAAAAACCTCTAATAAACAAAGTGGTAATATGAAAAATCAAATTTACTAAAACTATCAAGGACTTTAGCTTCCCAAAACACAAGCAAATACACAACCTTGACTTTATAATAGAGAGTCAAAATGTGAAGGCAGTAGTACACAGCAACTCTAAATCACCACTTGCCTAGATCTCTTTCTTTCAAAAGAAGTACACTCAAACTCTGCTTGCATTGAAGAAAGCAAAGGATAAGGACACAACTGTGTCTCAGGGGTCAAGCAACAGGAGAAAAGAAGTCTCTGTTTTAGTTGTAACATGTTCAGATATACATTAAGACTCTTAAGTAGCAAACTGGTTTACTTTCTTCACTGACTTTCACTGCTTTTTTTTTCACAGGTATAACCCGTTGCTGTATCATTAATGTCCCAACAGCAGCGGTAAGTCAAGTGTATCAGTATATGTCTGGAAAATTGAAATAAATTTGTGTCTTCGCTAGGACTATAACATCCCTTCCAATAGTATTTTATTATGTAAAGCACTTTCTTGCATAGAACATATCCTTATGGATTGTTATACTGAATTTTAATTTTCAGCTCCCAATCATAACAAACAGATCATGCAAGGACTTTTATTCTCTGTTTATAGCAGCTGAATCTTCATTCAATATTTCTGCCTCTTTAGAGAACACAGATTCAATAGGATGATTTTCTTGATTTAGATAATTCTTATCACCTTTTTATTAAATATTTTAGAATACACTTCTGATTTCAATACCATTCTGAAAAGGCTAAATCCTGCTGGTATTCTCTAAATAAAAACTTCCATGAAGAAAGATATTGTACAAAGTCACATACATACACTTGCTTTTCTACTTATACTTTAATATGCACCACCAATTGTTACTGAAAACTGCACCTGAATTTAGCGCAAAGTCCATCTGCTAAATTTTAGTCTGATGCATGCCATGAAAACATAGAAATGCAGCTGAATTCAGACAATTCCTCTTTTTTCACACCCATCCTTAAACTACTGGTTTAATAAATGCTGGGTTTCACTAAACATTAAGATCATGTTCTTCTAATATACTGAAATTTTAGTAAAATTACATCTTAAATTTTATTGAAAATGCATTTATAATTTTCTTCATTGAAAAAGGAGTTTCAAAAGATGAGCTTTAGATTTCTATGCTATACCCTGCAGCTGCAGAACCGTTATATTAGCTTTTTTAAAAGGAGTGCAGATACTAGTGAGCAAAGCATTTTTATCAAAGTTCATTACACAAAGAATATACCCTAAATTTTCACTATAATTAGATGTCATAGAATATAATTTTCATAATTAGGGGCTACAATGGCTACACGTCCTTGAAAAATCAACATAAAACTCACATTGAAAATGTACATATCCTTTACACTTATCAGGTTTATCTAAAATACACTATATAAATGAAAGTCTAAAAATATCTTTTGACCAAAGTTCGCAAACTTGTGGTACTGCTTAGTGCTCTGAAGGCAGTATGGTCCAACACAATTAGTAAAGCCCTGAGAGATCATTAAAAATGAAAAGGTGAGATGAGAATCAGCTTACTGACTCATATGTCCCCAAAAGAAAGCTGACAGCCAGGAGATAATCCTGTTTGTAAGGGTTTCCACATGTTCCACCACACCATATTACAAAACTGTCTTTTCTGTCCTGTGGAATTAACATTAGTAAAATACGTGTAACAAACTTACTGCCTTCTAAAACACCACGGCTGTTTATCTCACAGAGTGCTATCTCATAAGCTTGCATAATTATGTCATTGCCCTGCCGTTGGGTGAGTGCACTGGAGTGCATAAATGCATATGTGCTTTAAAAAATGGACATCATCGTGCTTTAAAAAGGGACATCAGTAGTTTGAATGTTTGACTAAATTTTTTTCCACGTACAGTCTATGATTGAAACATCTCTAAAAGCTGTTATACAATAGTTTTCTTATGCAACTTTCCAACAAGAAAGAAACATGGCACTTGAATTCTGTACAAGCTTAAATTTTCAGAAAACCTAGTTCAGTGAAATGCAGGATTATGATGCTTTTCTGGCACCTTTTCATGTTTCCCAGGCTGGACTATGATGGAAATTGGAACAGGCCCCAGGAGATGACAGCTGAGGAGGGGCTTTCTATATTATAGCAGACTCCAAGGATGCCCTAAGGTAAGTGGAATTGCTCAGAGTTTGCACAATGCCACATGCTGTTATTTTGTTACTGAAGGCATTGTTACATTTTAGTACACTGCGCATTCACAACCCACCGGCAAAGAGGTGACAGGCATCACTGGTCATCTAGGAAAGCACTTGGGTTCCCCTTAGACTGTCATTTATAATGCAACCATTTTATGCGCCTGGAGAGATACTTTTCTCTGCTACCTGTGTAATGACAACAAAGGAATCTGTTTCAGAATAACATGTTCCAAAAATGAGGCAAAAATTCTTTGCTGCCTACAGGATAGTAATGTGTGTGAATAAATCTCACTCCCCTGTACGTTAACCCATCTGTATGGGAATGGCAGTGGAACAGATCTCTGCCCTGTCAGTGCTATCAAATGTTGTGTATTATGGAGATGAAAGAAACACTACATTTTTCTTCACAGCCCAAGATGCTTCTATGATATTTGAGAAAAACTTTCACAGGAAGGAAAATTGTACTGGAAAAAATAAAATGGGGAAGAAAAAAGGAAATTATGAAGCTGTTTATGCTTTAAAAAACCAATTCCAGAAATACTGTTGAAATCAAAGTCATCCCTGATGTAACTATATGTACTATTATTAACAAAAAGATAATAATATCCCACATTGTCATAAGACTGCTGTGTGGTCAGGGTCACAGAAAGAGTATACTCCTGTCACTTGCTCATACTAAGATTGTCTTAAGGACATTAAAATTAAAATCCTTGTTTGAAATTAAGTTTCAGTCTCTGAATCCACCTTCTTTCTTTAAGACTCCCTGGCAGCGGGCTCTCCCCCACTGTTTGTACAGTGCATGGCACAGCGGGACATCGAACCTTGTTGTGTGCATTAGACAAAACTGTAATATCATTAGTCTATACATATCTGTTCTATTCCTTGGTTACTCGCTATGATTCATGTGCCCTCTCTTCTCTCAAACTTCCAGCTGAATGTTATCATGTGTGAAACCAGAGACTACACTGGTAAATATGAACTATAACTATTCTGAAATCTGCCAGCAAAGCATTCACAATAATTAAACATAAGCAGATGTGCATTATTTGCTAACTAGGCCTTAAACATCAATACATTCCGGGTTATGTTCTGTACTCCTCAGGCTATTTATTAAAGCATAGTAATAGCAAATGCTTACCTGTTTTCACATTTTTTTTTTAGTTTCAGTTTTAAATGTTTAACATCTTTCTGGGTTAAAATTATGAGACCAAAGTACTGAAAATTACAGAAATTTGCTGCCAGATGATCTGATGAAGAACCATCTCTGCGTCCAGTCATTCCCGCTTTCTAGCATCTTTCAGCCTGACATCAGTTTTGGAAGTAGCTAAATGCCAACTATCCCGATAAACATGTACACTACCAGCTGTGGCTCCATCTGCTCAACTAAACATTTTCACACAAAATCTGCCAGGTTAAAAAAAATATTGGTTTTGGAGTTGGTTTGTAACAACTGAAATACTAAAACCTTAACTCCAGGTGGCCCTTCACTTTTCTATGATTAATACATTTAGAAGAAACACAACCATCTATTGATAGTTGCCTCAAACCCACAGAATCCAAGGGAAGTAATTTGGTGCAAAAAGCACAGATAAATAAAAAGTAAATCCAGAGCTGATAAACCTTCACTCTGCCTTTTGCAGAGCCCTTGCAAGTGCCTACGTGACTGCACGACCTGAACAATGTACGGCAGCAGCTATAAATAGCTCCTGGTCCCTCTGCCCCATCCAGGAGGCAAGTAGGGCTGGTGACTTTGTCAGCCCTGTTCCCAAAGCACAGTATTACAAAACCAGAGTGCCAATTGGCACTCAGGTACAGTGAGATGAGACCTCCAGTTTTTCAAAGCCCTTTATGAAAACAGATGATGCCCCTTCTTTTGTGAGCAGGAATAACTGTAGAAGTAGTGCAGACAATGTCCTAGATGAATCCTAGATGTTCTACCAGTCTGAACCGACTTCCACATGCACAGTGTGCTCTGAAGAGATAGCTGTGTACATCCCTTTGTATCACATAGAGATCTAGCTCCAAATCTCTTAAACACTTTTTGCATTTGGGCATTCAGATCTTCAAAGAAAAGAAATAGAATTCTTCAAGAAATGGCAAACCATCTCTGTGAATGTGGCTTATGCTGGAATTTTCATGTTAGTAAGTTCATGTGGCAAATAAGAAGGCACTAGGATCAGCAACCACTACTGTGCTATTGTAATAACCAATAAAATATATCAAGTCTGAAAAAGGAACAAGGTTTGAATTGTATCAAGACAGTGCTTATCACTTTCCACTTCCCTGCTGAGAACCAACAGGTGGTGTGGGGCAGCACTAGTTCTGTCACCATGAAAGCCTGAGTGTCTGTTGTGAAACATGGACAGCACACTAGCTGTCCAGGATGTCCACACTAGCAGGAGGATAACACTAACCCTGGCCACAACAAGCTCGAGTATGTGCTTCCTGCTATACCTGCTAGAGCCAGTAAACTGCTCCTTTGGAGAGTGCTCAACTGCACATGCCTAAATCCTGAGGTAATCCTACACCTCCATGAACAACAGTTTGAAAATAATGGATACAAATCTATTTAACTCAAAAGACCAGCCGATTCAGTCCAGCACCTGGTTTCTATGGTGTCATCTGATAGGCAAAACTAGCACACCACCACCCCCACCAGTTAGGGCTTTTAAACAGTTGCAGTAACATAAGAAGTCAGAAAATGGCAAAATAATGGATGAATAGACCATATTGTGGTTTGAAATTCAAAGAAATCCTGGTGGAAACTCAAGAGGTATGAAAAGGCGTGATGCTTCTGTAGCTTTTGTTAATGAAAGCCAAGAGTAATTTTATTTAAGTGAATGGAGTAATGCAAAAATTTTCATACTGAAGAGCTGACAGACACATTTAACTTCAAAATACTCCTTGACAACTGAATTAATTTCTGGTTTAGAAAGTTAAATTTTATTTTAGATACTACTCCTTCTTTTGTTTTTGCATATATTCCTTACAGAAATTAATTTTTAAAAACAAAATCTTGCTACAGCTAATAATTTCTTCTAATTAAGTCACTTAAGTACATGTGGCAAGCAATTAACAGCTTAGATACCACATAAGAGACGTCTAAACTTTTTGATACAGCTTTCTCATTATTTTGTTCTGAGACTATTCTCACTTAGAGAGTTTTTCCAACTGCTGAAATTAAACAACACAAATTGAAACAGTCACGAGAAAGGCATCCAGATTCTGCATAAAGATTTAAGTTTCTACATTTTATCCTTTCTGGTTCACTTAGCAATGACTTGTCTATCTGCAGAAATACAAATGTATCAGTGAAAGAAATGCTTAATATTCTGTCAACTAAATGAACCACCTAACATATTGCAATCCAATATTTACTGCTGTTGTATCTAACGAGTTAATACAATTAAACTGTAAAAGACTCTCTGCCTTTCTTTTTACATTTTTTACTCAAGAAACATTACAAAAAATCTCAATAATAAAACCAGTTGTGAGATACATGAGTGTCAGAAATAAGCCAAATATTATAACGTTATGTGCAGAGGCATATGTACATAAACCATTTCATCACCTTCTGTAGCTTCAATTTCTCCAAAAGAAGTACTACTAGCATCAGTCAGAGAATAATGAAGTGGAACATGTTTTTGTAAAACAAACAAAATTATAAAGAATTAAAAACAAGATCAATATCCAGCACTGCACACTACCAAATAAATTAGGTTTTCTATTGTTCAGTAGCCAGTCTCTCTGGCTACTGACTAACAGTAAGGAATATTAAAAAAAGACATCTCATAACATTTATTTCATTATTTTAGTATTTAACTTCAGTGTAGATATTGCACTGTTATCTATATGACTTACAACACAACAAAAAGTAGTCTAGCATCTTCTTTACAAGAAAACCTTATGATACATATAATCCAGCAAGTTCATGTAATAACCATTTCCCATCTATACTGTCATCTGTTATAATCTGGCCTATTTTCAGTGCAGTCCTTTGAGCTCTACTAGTTCATAAAACTAGGGGTATTTACAAGCACAGAAGCATATAAATATAATATGCATTCCTCATCCTTTCTCAAGAGGCAGAGGAAAGACTAACTGAAGATCTAAGCTGCAAAGTAACTTTTTGTTCTGCTTATGGCTGTTTCTGTGTAACTATCAAGATGGAAGAAGGTCCAAGAAATTTGCATCACACAGAGAAATAAGGCAATATTTCGATAGTCATCAGATTCCTTGGGAATTAAGTCAGAGACTTTGATGCAAACTGTACTGCTGTATGCTCTCTCCTACAGATAAGCTTTATATTTTCTGTAAAGAAATCTACTGAAGAACTTCCAGCAGTGAAACTATCAAGCGCTGAGGCTTGAGATAGCCTTTTAGATATCCGGGCCCAGGCCGGAGAGTCTTGAAGATAAGAGTGGAGACTGAAGTTAAGCCTAATTCTCTGAAAAGCCAATGTAAGGCAGTCTGATGTGCTTGTGGTAGTCTGAGCTGCTGTAACCTTTTGTACTAGATAACTTTCCCTACCCAATAAGAGCTTATGTTCAGATATACTGCACTACTATCATCCAAAGGAGAAGCAGAAATGCAAGAATAACTGAAGACAGTTCAACATCCAGCAGGATGAGGTAGACTGTCTTACCCAAAGAGGGAAGATGTACAGTTTTATTTATCAGATGCCACTCTGTGGCAGCTTTAGTTCAACAAAGAACATAGAAGTACTCCTAAATTATGGTATGTATTGATCAAAAGACAATGTATAACTTCCAGAAGCTCCTATGCTGGGTCTGGAATCTCACTGATTTGTCACTTTCTTCTTGGTAGTACCATCTCTGTCTCATTTAGGTTTAATCTTAAACAACTATTCTTTATTTCTGTGCTGTTTTCTAACCCTCAGTTGCCACTACAGTTAAAATGGAATGGTTACAGACCTCAGAGGACAAAAGGAAATGCACGAGATCTGCGTATTTCTCAAGCATACCATCCAACTTGTTCACACAGTAGCTGAATACAGATGCCAAAAAGAGCTACCAGTAAAACTGATTCTTGAAAGACACCAGAATGAAGACCAAAAAGAAGGTCTGCCCTGACAGCTTGTTGAATGTGTTTGTCTGGGAATAATGCCAACCATTTTAGTGTATTACTCTGGATCCTGCTACCTCTCTCAAGAAAGAAAGTACTGCCTCATGATCAGCTGTGTTAAATGATTCAGATATGTCTAAAGTGTTGAGAATAGATGTCTGTAGTGTCTCCACTGAAAGAAGCAGATTACACCTGCCACTAAAAACATTTTATGCCCTGTTTTAAATTCAGATTGTGCTGGATCTAGAATTTTATCTTAATTTAGTTAATTCAGTTGGCCTTTGGCTAGCTTCTCTATGAGTCTGTGAAGAGTTTCACAATTATTCTGTGTCTGTATGTGGGGACAGACAAAGAAAGATGATTACAGTTAGCTCTAGGGTGAAATGTGGAAATTGTTAAAGAGCACATGGAAATGCTACACAAAGCTTTGGGACAGGAAATGAATAGCTAATCCAACTGAAGCTACAGGGGGAATGACATGGATGTGAGACGTAATTATTCAAACTAGAATTTGCTCAAAACACTGAGGTTAACACCTCTTGTTTTGAAAACTGTGTCAGGGCTATAACTGACAGGAGTTCAGGGGTTTTAGTTCAATTGAAAAGCAACAAATCCAATTGCAAAATTCTTTTTCCCACAGGGGACACTGGGTTCAGCACAATACAGTTAGAAAAAACTATCTTCTGAATGATCCTTAGCACTTCTTTCAACATTTGGATTCTCACTGCAGGTATCTTGTAAATAATACTCCCCAGTATAACTCTATTCAGTCTCAGAGGTGAAGAGAAACATCTTGGAGAAGCACAGCTACACTGACCATGAGTCAAACACTTGTGTAATTCAACATTGCCAACTAACTAATAGACAAAGTAACAACATACAGTGAAGTAAATACTGGAGAATATATATTGGAAAATTTCTAGGTGGTTAAACAAGAGTGGTAAGTAGAGGAATGAAGGTTATGAAACCTCATACGAACATGCACACTCACACATATAAAATAAAAATCAATTTCATGATGTTCAAAGCTGTATAAAAGCTACTATGTCTGTAGGATTTTGCTGATCTTTCAAGAATGACAGATCAATTTGTTAAAGGAAGAAAAATGGATTGAAAATCCACAGTGTTTTAAAGAGCAATTCCTTTCAGAGCTCTACTTTTTTAATGAATTAACTATGATCAGCAATGGAGAAATCCATTTTCTTTTCTATCTAAGCTTTATTACTATATATAATGATATATAGTAATAAAAAAATGTATATAAGCAATTCATACCAGTACCCAAATTTTTAGAAGTAGCCTCTACTTTTCAATTACTTGGTTTTTGTAGCTCACATCATGATTTTCAGAGATGATAATGGCCTACTTCAGTTTTGCAGTAAAACACTTTTGCCAAGGAGTCCAGCAGATGTCTGCTTTGTGGCACCTCTGAAGCCTGACTGAGCAACCTGGTGCAACATGAACTGGTGTCCTACCACCACATCTTCTTTCCTGAGCCTTTGAAAGAAACAGTTCTTCATAATAATCACTGCTGAAAATCAGGACATGGGCATTAGTCAGTGGGCATTCATCATCTGAAGTGTTCAGAGAAACCCCAGTTTAAAACCTGAATTGTATTTCTACATCATCAGGCAACTATGTCGTTACTTATAATCTGTAATCTTAAAGACCCTCCTCTAGGGGTTTCATGCCATAGACCAAGTTAATGAGCCATTGCAAAGCACCCCTTTATGATTCCAAACTTCATTTTCACACCTTGATTATGAATTACAAGCTTCTTGTTTCACCTCCAGTAAGGTGCTGAGTCATTAGCAGCAAAAGAAATGAAAGCACAACTTTAACATTAACAAAGCTAGGATAAACACAATCCTCCAAAGCGTCCACTCATGCATTACATAAGTATATAAGACTGTACTGCTATTATCTGTAGCAGCAAAACCTTTCAGCATGCAGTTTTTGTGCAACACAAAGTAGGGCAAAACTTGTTTAAAATGCTTAATATCAGTTACTATTAAGGATGATAAATTTGTCTTATGGGTTTGAACCACTGATGGCATACTATAAAAATTCAAATTAAAAAAACCTATTTTGAACTCATTTAATTGTAGTACCAATGTAAAGCGGTATTTTTGAGTATTCCTTTTACTGACTACAACATGATTTGTCCTCCACAAACTGCAAAAATGTGATGTAAAAATAGTGAAGTTGGAATACGATCAAATCTATTCTCAGCACCAAGGATGCAGAACTCACAGATTCTAAAACGTTAACAAATGCAACATTCATTAAAAAGTAAACAAACAGGGGATAAGTCTTTACTCACCTTAAATTTACACTATCCAATGAAACAACAATTTATGCTTTATCAGTCCTGACATCGATATTAGAACAGCTATACAAACTGCCATGACTGTTTATACATCCCTTCCAGCCATTTCAATGTGAACAGTGTCCTCCTTGTTTCTCTGCCTTACATGCAGTTATTTCAACATCCCCAGTTCACATATCAATTACCAGACTTGTGCAATCTCAATGAAATTTTTTTTTCTATGTCCAACCTCTCTTAAGCAATAAATATACCACCATCAAACTACAGGTGAAATCTTTCCGAGAAATCAGAGAACATAACAAAATATGTATTTCCTAATTAAGAAGGTAGGAGTGGAAGGGTACTTTGGGATCACTGTGTCCAGACACCTGCCATCTGAGGCAACCATAGGATGCCATGCCTTTCAAAAGAATGTCCACACTTCATTTTAAAATCAGATTATATCTCCCATTATTCCTATCAAAAGGCTGTTTCAGAATCTCACTGGTCTCATGTCTGATGGTTAGAAAAGTTAGAATATCCAGCCTAAATACCTCATGTTACAAAATCAGCCATTTGTTTTCACATCAAAACTAGTCATTTCAGTAAGCTGGAAGTTCAGTCCTGCTTTTCCCCCCACATTCAATTCCAGCGTATTTCTGAATACTAGTGAAATCGGTTTCAGTGAGGAGTCTCTCTCAGCCATTCTTGTTGAATCTCTGTCATGTAAAAGAAAGGCAACAGGGGAGGAAGAATATTAGGCACGACATGTAAACTTGTCCCTGTAGACTACACTAAGGATATTCCTAAAGACTGGAAGAAGTTCAGTAAACTCAACAGTTAAAGAAGGGAACTGAACCTGATTCTCCCATTTCACAGGTTACAGTGTAACACTGGAACAGCATTTCTGAGTCATAGCACTCTATTTTAGCAGAAGGCTTAGCTTGTTCTTTTCTCCAAAAAAAAAAAAAAATACAAACACTGCCACACACCTCAGGACAGGTCTTCTGGCTCTCAGACTGACATACACTCTAGAGACAAATTAAGGGCAGAAGAAAAGGAGCTATGTTTTCAGCTAAGCAGGTCCAACAGCTCTTCTTCCAGTATGTTTCTCTGAAACCTTCTTCTGAGTCACCTGACCTTCTAGAAAGAGAGGGTGAAATTTCATACTCTTCTTGATCCATGTTAATATGGGGCTACTGATAAAATATTCCGGTTCTACTCTGTGCTCAAAACTACACTACTCCATCACTTTCTTTACGTGAGATGACCGGAACCAGACCTGACAGTAACAGGAAACTGTTCTCTTGCCTCCTTCACACTGGAGTCAGGATTACTAATGCAGGACCCAGCATTCAGCACCCAGGCTCCTTCAGGCCTTTTGTATCATCTCTTTTTCAACTGAAAAATAAAGCTAATTATCACTTTTTAATGTAGCTTTCAACTACATGTTTGAGTTTCTCACAGATCTGAACCAAGAAAAGGAGGTCAACTCTGATGGAGTCCACATTGCACTCATACTGAAGACTAAATTAGGTTTTTCAAGGGGTCACTCTTGGACTTCTCAGAAGCAAATAAATTTGTCAAACCTTAAGATTATTATAGATTTTATTATAGGTTACATCATTATAATATATAGGTTATATTATTATAATATATAAGTAATATTATATATTACTTTCTTCTTATAAAAAAGAAACAAAATCTAATTTTTTTAAACTAAATCTAAAGTATAAATGGTTTCATGATTACTTAAAAAAACTGAACTGTAGTTCATTGTTATTAATCATACAGCCATTACCAAGCTTCTGCTTTGAAACTGCTTTTTGGGTTTTTTTAAGATCAGTTGGAGACAAGAAAGCAGTAACAACAATACAGCACCTAATGTCACAAAAGTAAAGAATTTACTTTTGACTCATATAGGAGTCTAAGCATCATCTGTCTGATTTTTTAGCACAGTTAATCTCTGCAGATATTACATCTTATTAAATCTGTACCACAGCCATCCATACATCTTCCATTTTTCCATTATATGAATGTTTATTACAAAAACAAATTAAAAAAAAAATAATCAGAATTTCCTAAGATGTTTCAGGTGATGAGGAAATGTGAATGGATTTCCTTTAATCATAACCAGATACTGAAATCTAACCATTCACATTTTGCAGTTAAAGATCTGTCTGGTAGTACTTCAAATTTATAAATTAAAAAAAAATAAATACTGTAATGCTATACTCTATAAATCTGTATTACAGATCTGTGGCCACATTTTCCAAGATTAGCCTGCATTTTAGTGCAATGAGTAGGCAACAGAAACTGTGAGCTATAGAATACAAAAAAACCAATTAGTATTCTAACTCAAAATGGATGCAAATTACTAGGAAAAAAAAAAAAAAGAAATAAAACCCTTAGAGAATTCCCCTTGGGAAGAAAAAAAAAGGAAAGGTGTAACACCAGGTTCTCTGACATTTTTAGTATTTTGCATATGTGTGAATAATAATTACTTATGTTACGAAGTCATTAATTATATTGTCAAAGAAAAATATTGTTTGTAGTTGAAAAAATTTTTCTTTAAAAAATTAAAAAATTATATCACCCATTCATTTCAAGGTTAAGAGAATAATGCAAAGTCATATGGGTCCCTGATGATCAAGGTAGGATTAACATATTTTCACCTTCTCTAATAGAACTGCTTTGGTACAAAATACATTGTTCTGCACTGTCATGATGTATGGCTCATATTTAGAAATCTGACAGTTTAGGAGTGCATTATGGCATTCCATTAAACTGAATACATTTTTGTGCTGCACAAGGAAAGATAAAGAGGCTGCAATTCCTGTCTTCTTTTTAAAGAATAATTACTTTTCTCACTACCATAGTGAAAAATTTTAGAAAATGCACTATTTACTGGTCTGCTAAATTATACTCTCTGTTTCAAAAACCATGGGGATGGTATAACTCTTTATTTCATATAAATTCTAATTGCTTCACAAGAACATGAACTATTCTCATTGACAGGGGTGTCAGCTAAACCCTTCATTTACAACTGCAACAACAATAATTTTGAAAACCTTTGGAATTTGCCCTGAAAGTGGACTGTGATGTTTCATCTTCTGAGCGATATTCATGACTTAGAGAATTGTAAACTTCCAGGATCACTGGTGATTCTCTGCTATTTCACAAAACAATGCTGTCACTGACATAAGAAAAAAGGGAAAGCAAAGAGGAAAGAGAGGCTTGAGAAGGGAAAGGAAAGAGAACTAGAAAAATCTGTGAAACGTGAGGTCAAAACATACATGTGCAAGGAGTCCTTACTCCCATGGTGACAGGACCGTACTAAGTTGTCTACAACCCTCTGAAATGTAGACAAGGCATTACAGTGCTTTATCTATACTTAATACACATTTGGGGTTGCACCACTACAAACCTAGCTATATCACACATGTTACTAGTCCATTGTCCAAATGCATACAATTTCCTTCACCCCAACAAGAACGTAGAGGATGCCTTAAAAAAAAGCTGACTTTTTTCTTCAGCAGCCTGCATTTTACATTCCCTTTAGGTTTTTACCAAAAGTTTTCAAAATAAAGATGAATAAAGAAACATATTTCAGAAGATAGCTGTTTCCCATAGTGAGAATCGTGTAAGTTAGTCAACTAATCGTGTAAGTTTCTTCAACTGTGAAGAAAAGTAGAATGGTTGTGCATAGCCAGAACAGGGGAACATACACTGGGTGTGAGTCCTTTCATCACAGGACCCAAAAAGGTAGCACTGTCAAAACTTCAGCTAAGCATTTCAGTTTCTCTCTTCCCCTTATGGCTGCATCAATAAAATCCAATGTGGAAAAAGAAGGTGGCAAAGTAATGACAGCATCACGCTGCAAATGTGTGAGGCAGAATAATGGCTTTGGGAAAATGATGAAGGAGGAACCAAGAGGCCAAGGCCTGATGATCCTGCCTTTGCTTATTATCATCTGGAGCTGTGGGAAATTTTCCTTTGTGCTTGCATCTAAAATTTACTCTGTGATTGCCTTCTTATTAATGGTTTGGACAATCTCTGAATTTTTTTGAATTTTCTGACAATTAATGACTTAAGTTATATTCGAAATAAATATAAGAAATTTGGTCTCCAAACTTTAGTATGTTCTGTTCTTCTTTATATCTACTTTTGTGTGACCTTACAGACCATAAGGTTAAAAATTGCCTTTCCTCCAGCCATTGGAACAGAAGTTAAAAGAAACTTATGCCCATATGTCTGAACATCTTCTTGAGCTTTAATGATATTGCAACGTGGCAGAAAGGTGACACCTAAGCTTTAGAACACTTCCAATATAAAACAAACCTAAGATCTCACCCCACAAAAGAGCAATGGTGGTGTCTCTATAAAATTATCCCTCTCATTTGGAGCAGTGGGGTGAGAAAAAACATGAGCCATGAAAAAGCACTTTAATGTGACCAATCTTGTTATTTTAGAGTACTGAATGAACAGTTTATTAACTGCAACAAGGTCCAGATCTTCCCAGGTGCAATTAGGGAATGGAGGAATGCATCAGTGCTATAAACTCCTGTATTAAAGACCTACTTTTATCCCATAGGAGATTTACCTAGAACATTGCAGAAAGATTCACAAGGGTCAGGTTGCCAAAAAAATGTCACAATTATTAGTGATTAAAAGCAAAGTACCAGCAAGAACAAACTATTTCAGAAAGGTCACAATCTCAGGATTTTTCTTTAATACGCATATGCATTATTAAAACATCCTTAAGGGCTTACTCTGCTTTGAGATCACTGTCTAAGAACTTGGAGGTTTCTGTGGAGATTTGTTTCTATTTTATATGCAACACTGGCAGCTACCCAGTGCATCCAGCAAACCTACAGGAGACCCAAACTTTCTTGATAAGTTGGTGATACAGTAGACTAGTCCTATTTAAAATCTTTCTTTAAAATGTAGAAGGATTAAAATATAGAGGGATAAAAAAGTCTGTTTAGGGAAGTTTAGAATTCCAGTCAAGAAGAATTTGGCCATTACTGAACAAAAAACACCAATGGCTCAAGATTAACATGAAAATGAGGGTTTAATTGTATTATACATTTTAACAAGAAAAGGACAAACCATCACAGGAAGATAGATAACTTTAACCTATTCAAGTACTTATATAGCCAGTAGCAAAATAGTATCTAAATCCCTTACAGTTACTAATGGATTTTTCTTCACAATGCTTCTTTGATGCAAAGAAGTCCGATTATCCTTATTCTTCTCATGAAGAACAGTGTCATGGAGACATTAAGTCATTTATCCAAAGTAACACAAGATGCCTATGGGAATGACTATGTAATTTATCATGGATCTCTGGAGATCCAGTCCAGAGCCTGAACCAGTAGACCATTCTCTTCTTAACAGACAAGAGCTGCTGTACAGTACCTTAAATGACCTTTCAAAATGGCTATTTTCTACATGGTTTTTGCTCCATCACCATTCTGAAGAAAGCTGTTAAAGCAACATAATTTGGGAAAGCTTAATTAAGTGCCCTGTATTTTGTCTCAACACCAGCTGTGAAACTTAGGAACACATATACTTTCAGATCAAATATTACATATCTCTTCCAAGTCAGCAGCAAAGCTAAAGCTCAGCAGCTTGGCAGCTGGAAAAGATCCTTCATGCTCTGCAAATGACCATATTTTATGAAAGTCCTTTAAAGGTTTTTTCCAAGGCTTTTTATATTACTATGACTGAAAACAGCTTCTAGACTTGCAATATATACCTGGATATATGGCAGGAGCCATTTGTTAAGTACTAAAATATGTTCTTTCCTGGTACACTGCAAACAAACCTCAAAAGCTCTGTTTATCATTTGGTAAAGCTGCTTAAAAAACGAAAGACAGTCAATTGTTTTCTCTTTATATTAAACAAATGGTATTGGTTTGAACGTAATTCAAACTACAGGAGCACCCATGAGACTGACAGTCTAACACACTGGCCCAGTATCTGTCTCTGAAGATTCAAATTAATTGAAATACGCTATTTAAAGGAAAAAATCTATTATTTAGTTTTTATCCAGAGAATAAGTACAAATCACATCAGTGTCCTAAAACTCTCCAGCCATTATGTTCACCTGAAAGGATCATGATCAGGAGTGAAAAGTTTACTAGGTCACGCTCCTTTAATCTTACCTTCTCTTTTGAGTGACTGCCAAAAGCCTTGCTTATGATGAAGTTTATGAAAGACCAAATGAACTGAGATCATAATTTAAATTCCACACAGTTCACAAACAACTTTCATATGGTAACAATTTTTGGTCCCTGCTTAGATTGACTGAATTTGAATTGGTGACCTAAAGGTGAAAGATTCTGCATTCCAGTATCAATCTCCATGCTGTTTATTGTTCTAATTTTCTGAAGTTCAAAGTAGTAGAAGTGAGAGTTACATGGTTAAACACAGTTGTCTCCACTTTTCATCCAGTTAAATATTTTCAGACTTTTCCCCTTAAAATCATTCTAAGCATAAACCACAATTATTCAAAGTTTTCTTGTATATGGAGAACTTCTGATGAAAAAAATATATCTCCATTAAATAAAAAAAATAATCTACTATCAGATAATCAAATTTTGATATTTAAGAAATTCTACAAACAGGAAAGAAAAAAACTATGTTACAAATTCAATTGTGCCTTTGTAAAACTGACTGCTCATTTCAAGGGGTTTTAGTTAAAAGCACCTAACAGCCTGCTTTGGCTAACCTAAAAATTTTAAGAAGAAAAAGCCTATGAAGTTAAGATTTTGTAATTTCCTTCATGAATCCTCATACTTTCTTAATTCCTTTAAACAAAGTTGTTCCTAATCCAACAATTCTCTTCTATACTTAAAACATGAAACTTAACTAACACACTACTTGATCAGCTTCAATGATAAAGTGAGCAAATTCATTTCCAGGAAACAGACTTGTGAAAATTTTCAAGAAATTCTCAGTTGTATCTGAGGGAAGTTTTTTTTCTGTCAAAACATTTGAAAAAATAATCTGCTAATTCTTTTTTTCTTTAGGGAATGGGAAGGGAACTGAGAGGAAAACAGAAGACAAAAACATTTTCAGAAAAATTAGAAGGGAATTTCCAACATACACAGTGTGTCTTCATTGTAGGCAACCAAATGAAAGATTTGCTCTAAGCATTTTTTTTTAACTACTGAGGTTTTTCTCAGCCTTAGCACATCACCATTTTTAATGAGACAAGCATGAGCAAAAAGAATAACCTCACCTACAAATTTATGGCCATGCTATTTAATCTGCTGGTTCAACAGGACATTTTTAAACACCTATCTTTTACTGGCAAAGCAATGAAACACAAAACTGAAGACAATGGCAAATCACTAATCTGATATTGGGAGAGGGACTTCTAATTTGTCCTATGAATGCGTCAGCACTACAAAGTAACTCTCCAGCATACAGAGCTCATACTGTGAAAGCTATACATTATTCAGAAGCAAAAAATTATTATTTCAGTACCTAGTTTCACAACCTGGTAACTATTTCTTCAGAGACTGATTGACTTTTTTGATCAGTGCTATATTAGTTAGATTTTTATCAGCCACCATTTTCTACTAATGCCCTTTCCTGCTTTACATTATGCAAATGTCAACTGTGTCAACCAATGCAACTAGATCACAACATCCATATGGACCCATTAAGCTAAGGGGGAGAAAAAAAAAAAAAGAAAAGAAGAAGGACCCAAAATTTGTTTCATGGCCTATTTGATTTAACAACAGACCCAATGCCCATTCAAGCACATATAATTCAGAAGGCCTGCCTGCCAGCAATAAAGACTGAAATTGGATACTTTGTGAGATTAATTACCTAGATAGGGCATGATAATGCTAGTCAAATGGGAAGGTAATTAAAGTGCACCTTCCATGAAAATTATTCATTGCTGATGGATCAGGTGACAGATAAATCAAAAGGCACTTAAAAAAGCTACAGGTTAACTTGTGGAAGGCCATTCCTCCCTGGAAGTTCATGTAACCATGGCTGCTTGCTCCTATCGTAAGACAAAAGAAAGGAGGGTAAGGCGGCCTCTGAGAAAGAGGGACCCAGGGAAAAGTTATCAGCATTGTTTCTGTAGACAAAAGGTCAGATGGAGTGGAACCAGTCAGCTGGCAGCCTTCAGATTACTAGATCTCTCTGCTTGTATTCCATAAAGGAGTATTGCAACCATAAAAGGCGGCAAGTGATGAATTAATAAGTTGACTAGTCCCTCGGGTGCAATCCTTATAGGCAGAGGACATGCTGTGGTAATCAAACAGGGTTATAAATTGTGTACATTGAATGGCACAAAATGCATCTCACTTCATCACCGTTAAGTCAAGACTTCCTGAATTTGTCATTAACTCTTTGGCTTCAATATATTTATTTAAACAGTAGAAGTAAGAGAAAGAGCTTACAATAACAAAAGGGCAACTGATACTACCCAGCGGGATATACAGTCTAATGGAGATCACTTTCTACAGCTACAGGGGTCAAACTGCACTCCTTTTACACCAAAGGTCCCCTTGAGATGTACTGATTAAGTTCAAAACATTCACCTATATGCACTTCTGAATGCAGGGAAAAAACCCACAGGATGAAGTCAGTTTTTACAGCTAGTTTATGCAAATTCCTAAGTATTTATTCCATACCTGAAGAAAATTGAGCTACTTACATTGGTAACTATTTTCCAGATCCCAGATTTTTAGAGAAAAATTTGAAACAACCTTATATTGTATGCAATGTCTGATTATTAAAAGGTATGAAAATGGATAACTGAATAATTACCGCCTTCTCTCAATGTTTGTTTGTTTTTTTTAATGTGTGCTAACTCTGTAGATTTATTCTAGAATAATACTGACTGTTCAGTGGTAGCTAAATGGAAAGCAGCTTTGTGCCACCCTTTTTGCCCTAAATATAATTTTCAATGGCTTAGATATCTATTGGGGTTTGGGGAAAACTTACCACTGATTTTAATCAGAGCATAAATAGGTAAGAAGATACTTTTTTTTAATTATTATTTACTTAGAATTTCTTGTTTCAAAAATATACCTGAGTTTTTATCACATTTTGAAACAACAGTTCTGCATGCTTTATCAATAACTTCAAAGTTGTTTTATGCATCCTCTGAGTATTTTTCCCTTCCCTCGTCTTCATAGTGAGAACAGGAAAGGAATATTTAAATGAATACTGAACTGTGATGCAATCTTAAAAAACATGAACTACAAATTGAAGCCCTTTCTGTGGGCCCAATGTAAAGCATAACCCGTTTTCAAAACAGAATTTCTGACATCAACCATGACGGTTACCAGGAATGTTCTACCTTTAAAGGAGTTTATATGATCATGTGACAAACAGAGGCACAGTACCAGTTTACCAACTTCAGTTGAGATAGTAGCTGTGGTATTTCCTCCTGCAAAGGAGGTGCTGATTTTTTGACTAGGTCTATCACTCTGACATTAGCTCATTACAGTATTTTGCAAGACGTGAAATTTTATAGACCTCCTGATCTACAAATATACCTCAGTAGGCATAGTAAACTTAATCTACTAAAGTAAATGGTGCTAGGGTTGAGAATGGAGTATGACCCCATACTTGGCCACACCGCTAATTTGTTAGCACTCTTGGCTAGTTGCGAATAGTTCTGGTAATCGCAACACAGGAACACAGTTTTGGGGGAAAAAGAAGTTTAACTCTGCAAGCGTGAGCCCTGACATGACAGGAACAGAAGATGAACTCTGATCTCTTTTGTGCATAGCATTGGTAAACAGGAAATGCATATTACCTTCTTTAAGAGTCTCATTGCCTCTCTGTTAGTATCCCAGTGGAGTATAAACTATTGATTTAGACCTATAGACTGCTAAATGGAACAGGATATGCCTGCCTGAGAGACCATCACCAACATTTACCCCAGCAGTAGTCTACATAGGTGTGAAGAGCAGTCTCTTTGACATACAGAAATTACCCTCCAAAGCATTGTGAAGTGACAGTACTCTGAGAGCCTGGGGTATCTGCTAGGGCAAACACTGAGAAATGGCTCCCTAGAGTTTGGTGAAGGAATTCACTTTCTCTATTTATTGTTCATTGAAGGTTATCTGCTTGTAACTGTCCTGTGCCACTGCATGGCTGAGTAAACTCATTGTTTACACAGACGTATATAACACTGATGAGTGGGCATCACTGCGTTATTGTAGGCAAGATAAATGGTAAGGCATATTCAGCCTGCCTAATGGAGACTCGTAACTAGCATTACGATAAGAAGAAAGCATAGAATAAGTATTTTATAAAACATTTTTAACATAAATGCTGTAAAGTGCAATCAAGTGAAATATCCCTATTTTTAGGATACACCTGTATATGAATATTCTCACTAAGCACCTTGATTAATGCAGTCCTTGGTAAACAGCCTCAAAGGGTCATAATAACATGAATTACTAAGAGACAAGCAAATTATTTTTAAGAGCTTTAAAATCCCAGAGACAATAAATTACTTCTAAATTTGCTTCCTTGCTTAGTATTTGTCTGAAAATAAGTAAAAGCATATAAATTTTTAATGTTAACATTGTGGCAGAAACGAACATTTGCATATGTGGTGGCGGGGGAAGAGGGCATTCAAGACATCAACTTTTGGCAGGTAATTTAGGTGGCTAAATAGGGAAGGTAATCTAACGCTTCCTCTGTAATTAAGGACAAGTCAATGAACAATTCCTAAATTTGGCTCCTGTTCCAAATCATTCCCTAAAGAAACCTATCAATCTCCACTGACTACAATAATGTAAATATCCACCGAAGATTTAAATGCTAATATTTAATGCCAACATCAAAGAGTAGAATGTATAGCCCTGAAATACTTGATGTGATTAACTCTACACAATATAAAGAGCAATGACACTTTTTCCTCTTCATTATCAGTTAAGCTGCAATATAAAAAATTAGAACTAAGGGTGAAATTTTGATCTCAGCTACACAAGGGAATATTTGGAGTAATTCCACAGGAGGTCCACAGAGACACATCATTAAAGTATTGGCTCTGAAATATTAGCATGCAATTCCTCATTTCACAGCCATGATTAGAGGCTCTATGAACTTAAATAGACTCTTTAGCGAAGTAAATGGCATTTCTCCACATAAGCATCAGGGTTTACTGGCTTTGAATCTGAAATGCTGACTCAGCTGCTACTCCTTGATAGGAGCTTGGGTGCTATTAGAAAAGAAAAAAAATTAGCTCTCCATGATGCATTAGGAAATAGGATTCTATGAAAAAAAATGCAGAAAAGGTTAAAAGGAGAGATGGTAAATAGATTCGTCAACAGATATGAGATGGCAGATACAGAAACCGAAGGATCTGCTGCTGCAGAAACATACATGTGAGAGATAATCCCAGATTCAATGGATAATTATGTGTAACAAGCTGTTGAAATGCAGGCAAGAGTTTAGGAGGGGTTGTACTTCAAAAGGAAAGCTAAGAACCACAGTGACAGGACCCCATGCCTAGTCTTAAACCCACTTAGGAGGAAGTGAGGTCTGTCTGAAATATTCTGAAAAATACACTAACAGGCTAGAAGAACGAGTGGTTAAAAGGAGACTGAGTTACATGTACATATGTGTGTGCATGTACCCATGTGTGTGAACGCCTGTGAGTGCCCATCTCTTCCTCTCTTTTTCTTTCTCTATGTCTGTACACAGCAGAAAACAGATGGAAGTAAGATACGAAAAAAACCATCCTGCACTTCTAAGATTTCTTGCATTAACATTAGAAAAATTACAGCAGTTCTGAGAACATTTTTTTCTTAGAGTTTTCTGTTTCTGCACATGTGGATTCTCTTATGTCTGATACATGATTTAGCTCATTCAATAAGAACAGGTTTTCATTGGTCTGTTGATTTCAGATAAGAGCTTAAGATTTCTATCTCTCTGTCAAACATAGTTAAAACTGGTCAAACACTGTTGACAGAGGAAAAGAAGCTGAAGGAAAATCTTCCAAAGAGATGTACATTTAGCATGCTCAAATAGGCTTGTGTATTTAAAAAACTGAGCTAAAAATTACCTTTTCTTAATTGGTATTAATATTAAAATGGCCTGAGTCATATGACTTACGACACTTCCTGTGAAAATTTAAATGTACAAATGAAAAGCAGCAGTTTAAACTACAGCTATCATTAAAGTCTGATTTACTTTGTGGGTTGCCAGCATAAAAAACCTGCCTTATGGAAGGAAACATAAAGAGCAGCTTGTTTTAAGCTCAAATTTAGGACATTTATATTGGTCCCACAATAAGAAGATTTCTGTGCCATTACCATGAGCATGATTTAGTTATTATTTTCACATGCAGACACCATTATGTAACACTTAGCTCAGACAAATGGCTCCGTTCTTGATCTTCCTTATTGTACTGTAGTTAATGACCAAATATTGTCAAAAATTGGGACACTAATTATCTGATGTCGACATGTTATGGATAATTAAGAATTGCTCACTCTGAAGCCATGCTAATTGTTTTTCACAGGTCTCCTTCTCTTGTCCTTGTGTCCTCAACAAGACAAGCAGCTACAGGTTTATACGTACATCTCTGTCACGTACCTTGTCACAGAACATACATCATCCTTTCTGGTTCATCCCCGATTAATTCTGCTGGCTTGCAGCAATTATCTCTCCCTTTGTGACTGACCCCCTGGTAAATGGAGTGCATGATCGCTGGACAATTTTTTCCTACATATTTTACCACTTAATTGATCCTTGTTGGCTGCCCATAATAGAATACACTAAATTTAAGTCATAAAATGGCTGAAGTTGAGAGAAAGTGGTAACCACGTTTCAGCAATTGTAGTTGACAGCTGTAAAAATCAGATCTTGATAATGTTCTCTCATTTACTCTATTACTTGGATCAGTTGGTTAAAGCTGTTAATGATCCTCCTGGATCAATGTCGTTTGCTTGTAGCTATAATTTACTGCATTGGTGGATTAGTACAGATGTTTTCATAGATAGCTCTGCATCATTCCACCAGACTGCTGTCTGCATCAAATTTGCTTCCATTCATCACTAACGAAGCAAAGAAAAAGAAAATCAGCATCTCCTATCTTAACATTAACTACTGAACTTGGGATAATACTTTTATTGTTGTCAATTTGCAGCCTTCAACGATGGCTTCCTCAGTAAATTGCCCTGAGAATTTTCTCTAGAAATAGAACCAATTATATATTTTGACTATTACAGGGAAAGACTACAGAAATGTTTGACTGTACAAAACAATTCATGCGCCAAAGAGGAGTAGATACAACTGTTCAATTATGAGTATGCCCAATGGAATCAGGGCTGGTTCTACCACATACAAAGCAGAAGAAACTACATAGGGCAGCAGCATGGCAGAGTCGGCAAAAATTGTCCAGACTATTAATTACCCAGACTACTCCAGCACCTAAAAAATCTGCTGCCACCCATGGAGTTGTCATGGTGGATAAGTCAGTAATGGCTCCAGCTATTCAGGAAGATGTCCCTCTTTCTTAATACCCTACTAGCATCAGAAAGATCAAGCCCAGCTCTTCACAGACTTTGACTATCTTCACCCTTTCCTGACAGAGGTGAACCATTTATTTTTGGGATTTTAATACTCCCTAAGTTGCCAGAAGGCCATGAGCCAGAACAGGAAGATTTGTATTTTTTAACTGAGGGCTCATTTAGCCAAGCCTCTGTTTTTACTTTTAAAAAAGCAGGCTTGTTGGCACATGCAACAAATATAAAATAAGTAACTGAGTAAAATCTGTTCCAAAAAAGCAGCAGTATAACAACCAAGTATTTCTAAAGAGTATACATATCTAAAAAGCAAGTTGGAAAATGCTAGACAAATCTACATGGCATCTTTTTCTAAACAGGTAATTATGAAAGTGAACTTCATCCGTAAATGGTGGACTTGAACCTTGCTTTAAAAAAGCTCTAGATTCAAGATATTTTTCATATGGTCCTGCAGTGCATTTTTGGCATACTAGCTCACTAGCTGTGGCAGACTCACCACGAAGGTGTTCCAGCTATTCAACAGGCACTGCTGTGAGCAATCTTTCCCATCTAGAAGTTGTGCATTTAGCTATTCTATTATTTAAGCTTAAGGAAGAAACTTTAGCATCCCCTCTAAAAGCTACTTGTCTCTTCAAAGATTTTCACAGGAGTCATTACAGTAGTTAGACTCCATGCCAAGCTGTCATCAAATGCTTCACTATATAGAGATATTCTAGTCTAAGAATTTTTTAATTTACTACATACAACCTCAATTAGGATTTCACTTTTGGTAACACTTAATACACTTGCAACAGTGCCATTCAGCAGTGATGCTCATTTCTCATTGAAAACGCATCTGATCACTTAAAAGTTTTGTTTGTTCTAATGACAATATGAATTCTTCAAAAGGTCTGAAACAAACAAAAAACATTGAGTTCAGAGTTCCTATGGATGATGTGCAACACTTATTTAGATACTGCATCCAGCTGTCATACCACAGTTCATAGAAAGAAGAAAAAGGAAGATATGAAGTTCTGATGGCAGAATGAAAGGTCTGTGGAATTGTTCTTTCTTTGCACACAAGTTAATTTGCTACTTTAGACTGTGTATCACCAAGTATAAATGCATCAAGCAATTTCTTGTCTTTGTACTGAAGCTATCTTGAAATGCTTTCACATTGGTTGGGTCTTCGCAGAACTATTGAAGTTCCCAAAATATCTCAAAGGGTACTATTTAGTATCTACTCAGTTGAAAAGGACTTATGGCCGTGAGAAATAATCTAACTATGGATGAAGTGAAAGAAGAAGCCAGGCAGATTTATGAGGGTTTAAAAATCCACCCAGCAGGTGTCACAAGTAGAGCTCTTTAATTTTACAGACCTTTCTGGGATTGGTCATAGTGCAATGTTAACACACATACTGCTTTTCAAGATCAGGATTAATTTTTTCATTACTGTTTTTATGAAAACAATTGGTCTAACTCATAAATATTGAGGAGATATCTGGCCCCTGTTTTTTAAAAGAAAAATGAGATCCTAGTCCTTTATGTGATGTCCGTAAACCAATTCCTCTTTTCTACAGCTAAGTTGTACTTTATATTGCTCATTCTTCCTCAAGTACATAGTTTTTTATTGTATAGGTGGTGAAATTATGCTCGAGTAGTGTACATTTGACCATGGTGACATAACCTGCTATTTCAATAGCTCAGTGCATAGGAGATTCAATAGCCCTGACGCTGTCATGCTTCTCTGAGCAGGTTGCTACCAAACATTTAGCATACATAGCTTAATCAGACCCTTTCTAATTCAGAGCTTTGGTTCTGCAAATCTTTAGCATTACCTTTGTGTGTAGTTACACTATAAAGTAACATACCACTCTTCTTTACTTCTAAATATTGTAAAATTCACACAGTCATTACTAGAAAAAGTTTCTTAGCAAAAATTATTATATCTATTTCTAGAAAGTTTTATGGTAGAACTGGACAGGCAAGAGTTCTGATATCCATTTAAGAAAAAAAAAAAAAGGAAAAAAAGTATTTTTAGTACACTTTAAAAAAATCTTCAAACTCCATTCAACCACAAACTGACGTGCAAAAACCTGATACAGTCAGACTCAAAATGCAATACAAAGTTAAAGTTTCCTTTCAGGATGACAGAGCACATATTGCTTTTGTTCCTGCGTGTTCTGATAGAGCATAAGGTTCAAATCCTGCTCCTATTGAAGTCAATGACAAAACTTCCACTGACTTCAGCGGTGCAGGATCAGACCCTAAGCAACACAGCTAACACCTGCTTTCTGTCTGTCTTATCTTTCAGCGAAAAATATTGGAACAAATAGAGCTAAGTATTAGGGGGGAAAAAAAACAAACCAACATCCCAAAAAAGCCCAAACAAACAAAAAAAAATCCTAATATCAATTAGCTATTGTGTTTTCTTATAAAACATACTGCATTTCAAATTTTCTATTGTATACTCCTGTTCTGTATATGTACATAAAATATTATCAAAACTGTTAAATACATATGACATACTCTATTATACCCCATATAGATTTTTCCTTCTTCGTGAAAATCCTAAAGAAAAATCCAGCATCTAATAATCTTGAAATAATGCTGCAACCTAGCAATTCTGCAGTATCTCTATAACCTTGTGGATTTCACAACATTAAATACGATCTGACATAATCAGCGAATGAGCAAACTGCTTTCCTTGATCTGATGGTATTTGCTATACAGGGTCTGGAATGCTTATCAAGCTTTTATGCATCGGTTTAATTCAGGCATAAATTCAGTTATTGCCCCCTGTAAAAATATCTGTGATATTAGTTCGGGGTAATGTGATTATAGATCAATAGGCAGTTTTAGCTCCACAGAAATAACCCAATCCATTTTTTTAATGTACTGAAAAGACATCTAAAGCAGTAGAAGAATAATAACTATCATATGGAACTAATTTCTACTACAATTTTTTCCCTTTTTATTTCGTCGCCATGGAGTGCAGAACACTTACATAGCTATGCTGTCTGCCTACTGGTCTAGGAAAAAATGTTAAAATATTAAAATATTTCTTATATATAATTAAGAATTAAGTACAGGCATCCATATAGGCCCCATTAAATAAACTAAGCAAAAAGGTAACCCAAAATACACTCATAATTTCATATGTATTTCTAAAACCACGGTTTAATGAAAGCATTTAGTGAATATTACTTTTGAAAAATTACTTTTTATAAAATAATTCCCTCTGCTCAACAGGTGGAACACATTTGGTAAAAGGAAAAAAAACCACATTATTTTTATAATCTGAATTCTTCTTACATGAAGCACTGCTTTTTAAAATACACAGAGAGAGATGATGTAGCCATATCGATGTAGGAAAACTCATGTACAGTTGGAGGTAAGAAGACGAAGTATAACTCAAAAAGTAAAGTCACTAGCAGGAAATATCAAACGAAATCTACAGCTAAAGGAAGTCCATTCAAATGGGAAAACACAGAAGAAATGTTCAGCTGAACACTGAAGCTATTTGTAATAAGCTGCGATGTGAACATTAGACGGAAGACGTAGATGAAGGTAGATTAAAATAATTTGGTGGCAGCATGGAAAGAAACCAAAATGGCCTGGGGAAAGGAGAAAAGTGAGAATAGGACTAGAACGCTGAGGTCATAGCAACTGGGAAAGCCGCAGACATCAATCTTCTTGATTGCTGCCTCTGCTGGGGGATAGTTCATTGCTGAGGAAAAGTCAGGTTTAAGTGAGACTGACAGGGAATAGGAAACAAATAGATGTCAATAGTGCAAAGACTATGAAAGAGACTTTAAAAAATGAGGAGTGATAATTGAGAGCTGGGGAAAAACTGCAAAGAAACAAGAGAAAAATTATGATCAGCAAGAACAAAAGGAGATGGTAGCATGTGGGAGATAGCAAAGTGTCTCCCCTGTTTAAAAATACTTCAAAATTACCTAAGAAAGGCAGAGCCCATCCTAGAGATTTGCATCTATGCATTAAACCACTTCTTGTCATGTAAATCGATGGTGCTGCTGCTAATAGTTATGATTTTATATCACATAATCTTTTCTCAGTTCAAGCAACTTTGAAAAAATCAGTGGTTTTTTTTGTTTTGTTTTTTTTTTTTAACTGTGAATTTGGGGATATGTTTTTTGCAGGAAAAGGTCTGAAAATTGAATTTTCAGATGTAAAAATGGAATAACAAATTAACATATATTTATAGTATTTATAGTAAATTGTTACTAAAATAGAATGGTTTTCCAGAGTAAGTCCTGATTATAAAACTGAATCAGGGTTTCTTAACTACTTCAAGTTGTCAGCATTAAGTGCATCTGAAAGCACAGCATGACCTAAGAGTGCCGTGGGGTACCTTTTTCTTGCTGTGAAGAAACAGCAAGCATTAGCAAGTGTTTCCTGCACAAGAGCAGAGAGTAGGTTTAGGGACAGTTACTGGCATTACATTTTAACTTCTACTTGTCATGTTTGGTTACAGTAACATTATGAGTGTTCCCTTGCATATGTTTTTGGTTTTTGTTTGGTTGTTGTTGTTGTTGTTGTTGTTTTTAACTATAAAACCAACTAAAACTGGCTCAGGACACATACTTAAATTTTCTCAAATTCTGATAAATGCTGGGATTCATCCAGTAAGTTTTATCAAGGACAGGGTAGGTTTGGTTTGTATCACCCTTTACCAGAGATGAGTCCATTGCCTATTCAGATAAATTCCAGAGGAAAGGATGCACACTATCTTTGCAAAACTGTCAACAGAAAAACTATAAAATTGTTACTGAAACTTATTTTGTAAAATGTTTGAAAATGCGTAAATGTCAAAATATTACAAATATTCATCTGCTGTGAAACCTGTCCAATTTCCATTCACATTTTAGTGCTGTATGGAAGAAATGTACAATTTGGAAAGGAATTTGATGGTTCAAAAGTAACTACCAGTAGAACCAAAAGGTGACTTTCTTATTAGGAAAGTGGCAAATTTTATCCATGGTAAGCAACCATTCACTAAGCATGCAAAGGTACTGTTTGTCAGCTGTTCGCCAGGTGCAGCTCTTCAGTACGTTCATTTATTGTAACTGGAGCTTAGTCACATTTAAATCCGAATCCTACAAGGATGCAAGGGTTCTCATAGATCACCTTGCAATACTGAAATGACATCCTGTATTCTTTACATGATGCTGGATAGGCAAGATACGAAACAAGATGGCTTACTCCTGGGGGACTTACTGTACTTAATCTTTTCAAAACAAGAAAAAGAAAACAAAACAAAGCCAAGAGCCTCATGGCTGAAGCATAAAAATATGCCATATGACAACTGATAGCCTAGTCACAAAGTCTTTTCAAAACAAGGAATGAATAGCAGTGTGTCACAGATATATATATAAGCAATGTGAAATGATACCTACCCACTTGCAGTCATTTTATTGTGTTATTTCCACAAATATAAATAGGCTTTTATTCACCACCTGGTTCTTTTATGTGATTTGCTCTCTTTGTTTCATCAAAGCTTGTTATATGTGGATGAAGAAACAATGAATATATTCCATAACCTCATTCTTTTATCAATAATTTCCTGTTATCATTACACAATGATTTGAATTCTGTGGCTATGGCCACAGAGAAGCAATTCAATTAAACCAAAACTACAAAGGGAAAATCTCATTGCAATCCTCTGTGCAACTGGTGAACCCAGTAATTATATATAGCCACCTATTGTGCTGGCATAATAACATGTGAAGAGGGTTTAGTTAGACACATTTACGCACATAAAAAGCAATATGGGCATAGAAAAAGTCAATTTTGCCAAAAGTATAGAACAGTCACACAGTAACAAATGAGAGCTGCATGAATTCTAGTTTACTTGGCTATAAATAAATCCAACACTTTCTTTCTCTCCATGGTAAAATAAAATAGGAGCACAGAAGCATAACAGTCTCTTTTGAGCAACCAGTCTCTTTCTGTTCAATTATAGTCATCAATCTGTTCCACCTAAAATATTTTCCTCCTTGAGAAACCAAAGAAATCAGTATTAGGATCCAAAACATGCTGCTGCAAAAATAATGTAAAAGAGGTCTTTCCTTTTGGTAAATGCACTTGTTCTGAAAGCCTGTATATTCTTTAATGCAATTTTGTAATTCAGTGAGGAAAAAAAATAAATTTGCATTTATATTTCACTTAGAAAATCTTGAAGAGCTTGGCAAGAAGTGAGGGCTACCTTCATTTTACAGACTGAGAAAACTGCAACAAAAAGTGCTTAAAGACATTTTTTTTCCTAAAATCTGTCTCCTATGTATATTCTTTTTAGGTGCCCAACTGGAAGCCTTTAAACCTTATATTCAGAAGTGCTAAACAGACAAAGCTTCAGTTGTACGAGTACCCTTTCTCTCAACAGTGACAGTGTCAAATCCTGGGAAATGGTTGCCTGTGCATAATCTCACAGTAAACTGGCGTTCAGGGAAGGAACAGAGTCAGGTCTCTTGCTCTTACAAAACTTACCTAGGAGGTTGAAGGTTTTTCCTTTACTTAAAATCTTTAGGTAAAGTCTAGATGTTGCCTCTAATATATATGCAAGCTGTAGTTTCACTAACTTCTCTGGACTTCATGGGAGGATCATTTCATAGCTTGTGTTACTTATAAGATACCATGGGATAACGATATTGTGTTTTCTGACCTAATACAGCACTTGTAAATTGATGCCTATGAGAACAAAAGATAATGAAGTACAATGAATTATCTTGGGGAAAACACACACAAAAAACCCCTTCTGATTAAGGCTTTTGCATCTTTCTGAGATGTAATACTAGCCACCAAATTGCACTGTTTCTTCCTTTAC
The DNA here is from genome assembly GCA_013399695.1 of Formicarius rufipectus. Classification (NCBI taxonomy): domain Eukaryota; kingdom Metazoa; phylum Chordata; class Aves; order Passeriformes; family Formicariidae; genus Formicarius; species Formicarius rufipectus. Next base: position 142,764 of record VXAU01005770.1, on the reverse strand, counting down.
CCTGTGTGCCACTAAACCATCAAAGCACATAAAGTCGATTTCATTCAGCTAAATAGGAGAAAGTACAAATCTCCTTCTTCATGTGGTAGTCCTGTACAGTCATCTACAGAGAGCAGAACACCGTACACCTGTGTATCTTTGAAGAATTATCTACTATTTTCAAGATGAAAAATCAAGGTGCCAAAATAATATAATCAGTGGTGTAAAAACAGTTTCAGAGTAATTTCTCTGTGCTCAAAATCTTATCATAAACTTCAAGAACGGAATGAGCACAGAGACCAATCCTTTCAGTCACAGAGACGGTTCCAAAATAATATAAAATGTGCATTTGGAATCCAGGAAAGCACCATGGGCAGATTAAATATGCCATAAATATTCCAGCCTAACTTTAACAACCATATAAACTGTCCTAGTTTTGGGGGGACAGAAGGTTTTGAGCTAAATTTCTTGTCCTTTTTTTTTTCTTTTTTCTGAGATAATCATCTTTAAAGTACAGAAAAACTATAGTTTTTCCTCTTTGCTCATGGAACCTGTATGGTGAGTTTTCTCTTATTTCAAACCATTACTGTTGGGGATCATTTCTACTACACTAAAAAAGATATCATTGAAATTTTCCTCCAAGATGTAAGTACGAGGTATCTTTTAAACCATAAATTAGCTGTTCTTGCAGAAAACATCACATCAGTTATTCACTTCATGTTTTCTTTTAAGGATTTTTTGAAAGCCAGATCTTGTAAATAATGTTCAGTTAAAGGTCTTTTGTTCAAAGTATAAAAGGTTACTTTTACTATCTTCTCTTAAAGCCCACAACACACTACTGCCTATAATTTTATCAACACGCAACTCACCATTTCAGAAACCTAAATCAGATTTTTTTTTCATTCAGCTGCAGACAACCAAAGCCCTTTTTCCCCCTGGGGTGATATGCTAGTTTGATTTTATTTTCCATGACATTTCATCTGTCAGATTATGATAAATAGAAGAAACAAAGAATAATCATCACATTCTCACTGCATCTCATAATCAAATATCTGGAAATATAAGATAAATCAGAAACATTATCCGGAGGGAAAACATTTAACACTGAAAACACCGTCAGATATCCAAATCATCTTCCAATGACCTAGGACTCTCACACATGTTTAAAAACACTGAAAAAGGAAGCCTTCATAGGACTGTCACATCTATTTTTTTAATATCCAAATACTAGGGAATGACCTACAATGAAGTGAGAAGAAAATAAGAAAGTTGAAGAGTTAAGAAATTCTATCTAATAACAAAGTGTGTCTTCTTTAAACCTTTCATCAGTGCTTTCTGAAAGCAATCCTGAAGCCAAGAAACAGGACAGGTTATCATGAAATAGTATAAGCTCAAATTAACTAGTTGGCAAGGTGAAAAGATTAATGAGCCAGAACACACCAAACACGCTCCTGATTTACTGCATCTGTAGTTTGCATGTTCCAAATTTCTTTCAGTCTCACAGTTTTGAGATTCGTAAGTGATGAAAACTTACCTGCCTGGCCGGTGGTAATACTGACAGCTGCAAAAAGCCTCTGGGAACGACTCAAGTCAGAAACCCCATTCACAGCTTCAACTTCAAACGTGTAGTTAGCATGAGCTAGCAGGTCCATGACAGTGACATAGTTATCTACTAATCCAGTTTGCTGGGGCATATATCCAATGTTACTCCCACAGGGAACACACTCGCCCTGCTCCCAGCTGCACCTCTTGCACAAAATGCGGTAGGTCACATCACTCCTTCCCCCGTTGTCAGCAGGAGGACTCCACTCCAAGCTCACGGTAGTCTGGTTGATATTGAAAATTAGGTTCTGTGGTGCAGATGGAGGTCCTACATAACCCAGAAAAAAGTGTAAGGTAATTACACAAAACCACAGTGGGACACATGGCTAGCATTTTAATTAATGAGACAGAAAACAGTTGAAGCATTTTTCTCCACATAAACATTTCATTATTTTTAGTACAAGCTACATAAAAGCTTCCTTGAACTCATTTGGTAAGAGCTTTATTTATTTTCCATTAAGACATCAGAATAACAATTGTCTGTATATTTACTGCAACTGACTTTAGCCATTTCTCTTCTGTGCAATTAAAAGGAATGGTTAACGTACCTTAAAGCTTTTGTTTTATAGTTTTCCTAAATATGGGATTTGTTCATCTCCTCTAACCATACTGCACAAGCCACATCTACTTCTTTGTCATCAGCTCTGATATGATTTACAGAGATATTTGGTGCTTCTTTGTATTTAGGAGATTTCCACTATTTGAACTATTTGAACCACCAATCTGTGTAGGCCAGTCTGCTTTTAGTTAGAAGGTTAAGTCAGACCCAATTACAGTTCAATCAAAGCACAGATCCACACAGGTTACTTTTTATTTTTCACATTAATAACTTTGGTATTACATCACATAAAGCACACTGTCTATAACAATTTTATGGCCATGGGAAAACTGTGCCTGTATTCTATCTATTTCATTGAGTTATACACTTACGCAACAGACAGTGTTTTCCAATGCTGTATCAAGCAAACATGAAAATTATATTTATGCTGATTCCATATTCAATGTCAACTCTTCTTACCTCTGCTTTTCAATTTCATTTACTGTTGCAAAGGTACTTTTTGAACACAGTAAAAGCCAGACAAAACTACTTGCTGCAAGTGGCTGCATCTGGTTGGTTAAGCAATGTCCTTTACTATTAAATTCATGACTCACTCACTTGTGCATGCGACATATGGTGGATCAGAAGGTGCTCTATAATAGCTATCTTCACAGTCACATCTTGAAGATCCCTCCTTGTCAGAGAAGCTGTGAGTAGGGCAGCGGGAGCACTGCAGATCTTGTGAGGAGGATTTGTAGAACCCACGGCCACAAGCTAAGGCAGAATAAAACAAATGAAGGTTTAGATTTGCATGGACTTCTCATATTTTTTTGCTTCTTTGACATGAGTTGCACATTCCTGTAAACATCTATACTGCCTGTTTTTTTATGTTGTCTCAAGCAAGAATTATGCTAACAATTTTTTTTTTTATTTCAGATGATGCTGTTAATGATTTTATGGCATTTTTATGAGTTCAAGTGTATACTATGTATACCTCAACATTTAATAGTAAAATATTTTAAAACAGAGGGCTGCATAAATACAGCAAGCATCTGTTTTTCGCCAAAGAAGAGTACAATAACAATGTGAAACACCTGGATGCCTGCAATAGGAAGGGAAAACAATCCTGAGATCTGATCTAAGGCCACTGAAGTGTTTTTGCTATCTGAACTAGATGTTTTGGAATTAATGGAGCAAAATTTATTCTTCCCTGATTTGAAAAACCCAAATAAGTTGGATGCCACCAGCAAATCCTGATCCTGAGGAAAAGAATGAGGCATGAACACTTGTTGGAAAAATGACTCTGGTAGGAAAAAGCAGAAAAAGGAGGAAAGTAAACAGTGTAAACTGCACAACTGGTTTTTCCAGTTTCACAGAAAGACACAAGTAGGTTGAAATCAATTTACTAAAACTTTCAAGAAAACAGTAAGAAGTAAACAATTGGAAATACGCATATAAGATAATTTCTTATTTTGGTAAACTTGCTGTGAATCCATGAAAGTAAAAAACAAATGTTTTGTGTTCCAACACTGATGTTTAGAAACACTTCTTGCATTTCCCAAAGCAAAATATCCGCAAAACACAGCTACCAGGACACTAAAAAAAGGAATCCAAATACTGCAACCTAGATGGCCAGCTTAAGAATTTATAAACTATGAGAACTGTAGGGAATGAGGAAAAGGGAAGTGGGGATCAGACAACTCTAAAACTAGAAATTGATTATGACTCAATTTCAGCACTGAGGTTAAGGGTAAACTTACAAACACTGTCAACATGTAAAACAACATAAACATCCTCCAGAACTTTCTAATAAACCATAGGGGTCTTCAACCACACTATTTTACTTTTTTCCAACCTTAAAAGACAGTCTAACATTCTTAAGCCATCACCTGTATGCAAAGAAAAGCAACAGCGGGTGAAACTTAGTATTGAGTATCAAAATACTAAAGCTAGTTAAATAGTCATTCTGAGTACAGAGAGAGAGAATTTACTTTGGTTATATTCATATTTGCTTGGATATTTTCTCAGAACAGAAATGAAAAGTATCAAAAGACACTGATATTTGGAACAGTTATTTCACTTGTCTGGTACTGAAGGGATGGAAAGAGCATGAAAACAATGAGCTTTATCCAAATCTCACTATGTCAATGAGGAAAACCTTTGACTTTCATAGTCTTTGGACTGGACCCACAGTGCAGCTACACCAACCTGACTCTTATTAACCTGACTAACGTTTTGCAACTGAAATAAAAAAAATTAATTAAAAACAAAAGGGAGGCAATACTTAAAATAACAACAGATTAAAGTTGATGAATTATGTAAATCAATAGTGTAGCACACCAGTAAAAACCATCAGGAAGTTCTGGTTCTCTATTACTTTATCAATATACTAACTTTTAAAAGAAAAATAGGCTTAAAGGACATAAATTATTGTAACATTTAAAGGTTATTGTGCTGGGGAAAAAAAACCACCACAACACCCAAACAGTGAATAAAAGCTAAATTACCTAACAGACCAAATTAGTATGCAAAGCTCGTGTTCTTTGACTCTGACAAAGGGGCATGAGTTTGCATTAGAAAAAAATCTAGACCTGCTTGTAAAACGTGTTATAGTTTGATTTTATCACAGTTGCTGTTATATATCCTATTTACAAAAGAAGACAGCAAGAATTTTGGAGAACTTTAATAAACATAACCTATGAATTCACAGTTGTTGCGAATTCAACTCCAAAATACCTTTCCACACCTTCGTTCAAGATTGTTTCAGAATTTCCTGACCAAAGAGCACAAAAGTTGAACTGATTTGTATGCATGTACCTTAAAACATATTTAAACTTCTGCCTGTTTTTTCAGTACTTGCAATTCAAATGTAGCTAAAATTACCAAATACTAGTTTCCTGTCTTTCTTAAATAGCCATGTTCCTCCCACACCAAACAAAATACTGGACAAATACACCAGATCTTCTAACATGGAGTCCTCTGCAAAGCAATGAGCAACTTAAAAGGCAAAGATCCCTACTGTGCTTCCAGTCTGTCCTTCCCAGCAGGGAACATTACACAGCAAAGATATGGAGAACAAAATAGAGATTTCAGACAGAAATAATAAAACATAAACAGAAAACTCCTGGGTTTTTTTTCCCCCTGATGACTTGATGAAGACATTTATATGCTTAGTCACTTAGTATTTAAAGTAAGCGTGCATTTCTTATTAGAGTTCAAAGGATCTGAATATCTGTGACTTAGTTTACATGACTAAAAGCCAATTATTCTCCCACACAGCATACCACAGGCAGCAGGTCCAAGCATTCATACCATGCTACCATTCCATTAGCTTTTTGTCCACTAAGAGGCTTGTGATGACATTTAATAACCATCCTTTCAACTTACAAATCCTACAGATATAAAAGGCAGAATATGGAAATTTTTAATAGCAGGCAAATATCACTTCTAAAAAGAACTTTTAAAAACTGTCTAGTTCTTCAGAAAGGAGGGTACACAGGGCTATACACTATATTTAAAAGAGCTAATTGGAGGAATACAACTATATTATTCTCCTACATATCTTCATAAAATTAAATTTATCACAAAACATTGCTTTTTTCAGCCTAGCAGTAGAATTCTTCTAATGTTGAAAAATTGGGTTCCTAGGGATCCTTATCTGTTTTTGACATCTATCATTGTCCTTGCAAAAAAACTTACAATTGAAAACTACAAAGACAGTGTTGCACAGACTGTTTATGAAGGTGTGAGAACCTGCCAGTGAGCTGTACACATCACAGATTGAAAACAACCATTTAAAAATACTGGTTTGACTTTTTCCCTTCCTTTTGTCCTATCTCTGCAAATTGCCATGGTGGATTTTTTATATTACAAGTAATTTATATAAATTATTTTGTTCTACACTACTTTAATTCCACATACTCTGATCCAATTTAGTTCTTCATGTAATATTCTTAAGATTACAGGTGGTATAAAATCCTCAACTGTTACTACCTCCATAAGAGACACTAAAAAAAGTCAATTGTAAAAAACAAAACCAAAAATACACACATTAGCCAAACTTCAATCAGAGTTCTGTACATGCAAATCTAAAGGTAATAAATACATGTACTGCTCCACAGAAGTATCTCATGGCAAAGCTTGAGGTAACTCAAATGACATTTGATCACATACATTTTAATATTTCCATTCATTAGTACAGAAGAGCACTCATCAGCAGCACTTCTTCCCTATAAAGGAAGTCTATATTGAAAATCAAGGCAGAGAACTCAAGCAATGACAGAAGATATGCAGGAGGGTATAGCTTGTGAGGCAGCACTCTGATGTTGCAGCTCTAATCCTCACTACTGTTGATCTGAGTAAAATGTGAACTCATTTGATGTTCCTCAGGCAAGTTAACATCCTGGAGTAGTTTTGCAACTGAAGGACTTCTGGGATTCTGGAAAAGACAGGGCTGGGGTGGCGAGAAATGGAAGAAAGCCAGCACAAAAGACAATCTCCTACCATTCACTGTCTTGTGTCATTCACAGATGTTAATTTCATAGAATAGCTCTGCCCATGATAAAGCTCCCATTTTGTTCAAGTAGCTGCTCTGAAATCTTGCATGTTACTGACAGCACAAAGACACAGAATAGCACCTACCAGCCTGACCTCAACTAGTCCTTAAACAATGCAATAATTACTTTTCAGCTCTTTCCCCATACACTGCAAAATCACTAAATACAGAAAAATGTTTTGCTTCAGCCAAGGCACAATTCTATACTTAATATCTTAACCTCACAGCCATTAGGGAACATCCATCAATGACCCTCCCAAGGCTGACCAGAACCTTGGATTTGTTCACTTGTCTGTGATAGCCATGGCTGTTTCCTCAGACGAAATCTTCCCACCTCCTCTACAAAGCAAAGAGATTTCTCTTCTGGGAACCTGGCAGAGTTCCACTGCAAAACAAAGGCATTGCGAACAAACTCTCTGAGATGAGAGAGCTTCCTTATGCCATGGGGCTGTGGTTTGAAACTGAGCAGGGCATTGAGTAATTAAACCTGCCTGCCTGGCAGCCCCAGATAAAGCAGTGCACTATTCTGGCAGTATACAATGCAAGACACTGGTGAAGATCATACTAGCAGTCTTTCTTGGCTTGGACTAAGTTGCTTGCTTCTCGTACATGCTGTAGCAGTCAGCCATAACAAGGATGTATGGTGACAGGAGGGTCTGGCACCCGGCTGGGCAGTTGCAGGATCAGCGCATGGTACCTGCTTGGGTACATGTTTAGCATATGCCACTGCAGTCAGTGCATTCACAAATGCCTTTTGCCAGTATGCTCAGTATCCTTTAAGGGTCTATAAAATTACTGTAAGTAATGGCATACTGCAAAGCCAAGAGCAACTACTGAGGAATTAACACACGCTACCTAAGAACTACGATGCCGCATTCGTGACATAACAAGGCATGAGCTACTGACTGCAGCTCATGGAAATAAATAGCAGCTTCTCTGCTGTAAGCTCATCCCATGCTTTAATGGTCTGCTAGAGATCAACTAATGTATATTTTTCTTTTCATATTTATTTTTGAAAAAAAATAAATCCAAGCACCTGTGCAGAAGGGAATGAAGGCAGATGTAGAGAGCAGCAAAGAGCAGTCTGGATTCCCACTTGTGGGACAGGAAAAAGTTAAAAAGGGACATGTTAAGTACTGTTCATTTTTATGTCACTATAAATACTGTGAGATTCCTCTTGTGTCTAGAAGAGCTAGGGAACTTAAAGCGGGAGAGATGATGGAAGTATGGTGAGGGCTATGAGTGACATATGTAACAACTGATGTTCATATAACCAAAGGAGAAAGAATAAACAGTTATAGGGCACTGACACATTAATCAAGAAAATATTTTGCTACTACAATAATATGAATTTTAAAAAAATCTCCATTTGTAGAAGTTCAAGGCTTCCAGGTGGCATATGAGCTCAAGACTTAAAGGGGACACAGTTGCTTCAGCATGTTAGGCACTTGATTGAACATGGCTTTTGATGATAATTTTTTAGTTTATATGAAAATAATTAAATGTAATGAGTCGCAAGGAGGTGACTGCACTAATTATTGTTTGATCCCATTATAAAGAGTAGGCTGGTGTGAGAGAAGAAAAATAAAAATGACATACTGTGCTAGCAGAGCAAGAAAGCTTCTCTGCTTATTCTGGTTTGCTCACCGTTCCCTGAGCTTATCATCACCAGTAAGCCTTAGTGGTATATGTCACACAGTTTCATGCAAACTTAAGAAGATAAAACTATTATTTAAAAAAAAAACTTTTTCAAAGTCAGAGTAGTAATCACAGAGTTTCAATGACATTAGCATTACTTATGAACTTGGGGTGTCAGGCTGATCCCACTGAGAACACGGTAAATGGACTGCTCATCTTGGGAGAGTTCAGGTTTTCCCCTGGGTTCCTCCCTCCTCTTCATTTGAATAAGTTGACTGTATACTAAAGTGATCCTATACATTGTATTTTTTCCTACAAGCAGCGGCTAGAATTTGTTTTATATCTGTGTGAGCATAACTCTCCATTCCTGTGATTTGTTTCCATTATCTTAATCAACTCTCTACCGTTCTACCCTCCCAAGCCTGAGAGAATTAAAGACAATTCCGCTAACCCTCTTTTCACAGAAATGATGTATACACAGAGAGTGTGTGCAGATGTTTCCTGGATGAAGTTATGCAGCTGCAAAGACTTTATTAATTATAAAATGCAAAATGGATTGTTCTGTAATTGAAACTCTCTGGGGCTCTGATACATTTGAAAATTAACATACATATATGTATGGCCAGGACATAGATGGATGGTGTTAGATTATTTATTACAGATGGATATTTTAGCTAATGCAGAAAAAGGGGCTGGTCTTTCTCCACGGGAGCTTTCAAATACTTGCTTCATATTAATGTCTGTGGTTCCATAACTCAGGACTAAAAGCACAGCTTGCAGAAACAGTACTCCCACTGCTAGTGTTGCTGACCTCATCTAAAATGGACAGGTCTAGAATCTTTATTTTAATCCTATTGACAGTGCCTCAGTGGGAGTAATTATAACAGTCGGTCACAAATCCAGACCTCCTGTCACTGATATATTAGGGTTTTTCACAACGAAAATGAACAGCAGACAAGGAGGATAAAAGCAACATGGGGTAGTGATTATAGCAAGATTTGTCAACCCTGTTCTGTATTAACCTGCTACAAACACATGACAGTTTGGCATGGAAGACATCAGAAATACAAAAGGTTTACTCTTTCACAGTATCAAAATTAAAATTTTGAAAATCATTTGAGGGGCGTTTTTCTCTTAAGAGATACTTGGCTGGTAGATCACAACACCAGCCTCAGGCACTTTTTAGCCAGTCTCCAAAAAGTTTGGATAAACTGAAGGCAGACCATTATAAAACAATTCCCAAGTGTGGATTTTGATGTAAAATATTAGACATAAGAAATCCAGTAACAAAAAGAGACCCTATAACCTCTGATCTTCTTCTCCAATAATTTGTATATGTTCAAGTTGTGACTTCAAACTACAGTTTGAAACTGTAAATTATTTTTATAGTGAGAGATGGCATCTGTTATGCCTTCTCTGGCACCTAATATATATAGTTTTATAAGGAGCTTAGACTGTAGTATTTTATTTGTCTAACTACTATGTAATGATAAATGTCCAATTGAAAAGTTTTTATTTTAGCTTGCTTTTCAAACTGCAATAGCATCTAAAGATTATTCATGTTTCAACCAAGGAATTATGTTGTATAAATTATCCAGAGTAAACTCGAGACCCTTAACAGTGCCCCAGCTATGGTGTGAATGACATATCTAAATAGGGCAGCCCTGTGGCTGCATACCATCACCAACTGAATGTTTGTTGTTGCCTGTCAGGAGTCTCTCAGACCTTGTATTCATTTCCCAAGCCTACTATGCCCTTGTTGTCCAAAATTCTGCTAATGTCTTTTGAGAAATGTTCACATAATGCTGATCATCCAAACAGATATCCAGAAAGAGATTGTTTTCTAAGTAATAGCAATTTTTTCTGATTTCTTTTCACTGAATGAAGTGAAAGTTTCACCTCTCTACTAATCTTCTTATAAAAACCAAAAAACTAAACCAAAACCCCAAAACTGAGCATGTCTCTTTTTATCTACTTACAAAGAAATATAGGCACCAAAAAGTACTCTGCAGTTTTCCGGCCTAATTTTATACACAAGGACAAGGTAATCAGATTGAAGAACATATTCTGCAAATCAAAGAATACTCAATGTCACTATACTGTAACAGCAAAATTACTTTGAATCTAATCATTCTAAATGAGTACATAAAAGACTACACCTAAATGGCAATTAAAGACACTTTAGCATATTCTGAGGAGAATTAATTAACTGTGTAAGCTAAAAGTTGTGCATTGAGGCTATGACATAATGTTTCTCTAAATTTACAGTTTACAAGGATAAGGTTTGTGCCTCTGGCATGGTTAGAGTAGGTTTTGTATTTTATTCCCTTTCTCCAACATTACATTGGAGAAACAGTTCCTTTAAGAATGAAACCCTTGCTGGGTGGTGAGTGATGGTATTCCCAGTGCTGAAGTGGAAGAGGAACTCTCTCAATCTTGGACAACACTGCTGGCTGGTGGGGTGGAGTGAGAGAGACAGACACAGACTATCAGAACCACCACCAGGAGCCATCACTACACCCTGCCCTGCATCACTGCCAGGAACTTTTCCAAAGGGATCCACCAGTGGTCACAGCCACCACAGCTGGAGAGAAAACCAAAGTCAAACCAACTCTGCAGCCACCACACACCAGTTTCAGTCACTGCCAGCACCAAGCCAGAATGGAGCTGAGCCCAGCCGAGCACCACAAAGAAGCAGCCACCACCAACTCACAAATCCCGCTCCACAAAATCTCAGCACGGAGTCCCAGCTGAGCAGAGCTGAGTCGGAGTGCAGCCGTGCCATGAGGAGTCACCTTCTCCATCAACAGCCAGCAAGTTGGCAGGTGAGCTGAATGGGACCTCAGCCTGGCCAGGTGACATGAACTGACCAGTTCTACAGTTTAGTTTTTGTGGACAATTTTCTTTCCTAGGTTATGCTTTGCCTCTGTTGCCCCATGGTTTTTGCCTAGGTGGGTGCGGCATGGGCCTTAAACAGCAGGAACTCGTCTCCCACAGTGCCTTTCCCTTCATTCTCCTGGAGGGAAGCCAGGGAAGCAGGTGCCACCCACCATCTTGTCTCTGCACCAAGAGAGAAGAGACCAGGAATGACTTCTGCCTACTATTGGCTTAAAGTGCTTTGTTTGTATTGTTACAGTTGTTACATTTCTTTTCCATAAACTGTTATTTTTTTACTTATATCTCCTTGCATTTTGTCTCTCCATATTGGTGAAAGAAAGAGAGGTTTTAATATAAGGGAAGGGGGCTCATTTGTTGGATTCCCCACCCAGCATTTGCCTTTAAACAAAGACAGCCTCTCATTAACTTTCTTGTAAATGAAAAATATAAAGCCACCATGAAAAATTGAGGGAAATTGACATGTGAGAGATACAGACACAAAAAATGCAGACAGGTGCAACTCTATTACTGAACAGAGTTCAAAACTGAAAGGTGGGCTAGAAGAATGAGAGGAGAAAAGATATACTGGTTTTCTTGTTCATTCTTTTCCTATTTTTTTCTCCTTCTCTTTAACCATGCCCTTCCCTCAAGATTAAGTCTGCAAGGTGCTCAAGTAGCTTCTGCACAGAGTTGAGTGACAGCTCAACTCATTAGCCAGCTTGGGAGCAAATTCTCCATACTTTGCAGGATGTGGTGTGAGTTCATCACAGAAAAAAAAAAGAATCCATGCCTGAAGTTTTGTCAGCAGTAGAAATTTTATCTGTCTTTCTCAGAAGGTTCTCAACTAGTCAGAGAAATAATGAAAAAATGCACTTGATTTTCTCATAGCTTATGCATCTTAAGATTTTGATTATTGTTATTTCCTCTTTTACTGACTTGGTAGTATTAATTATAACCTCTTAAAATTTTCACTAAAAAATCTTTTAAAACTACACTGACTAAGAATTCAGCAAGTCTAAGAGTATGAGCTAACTTAGTTATGAAAGTTATGATGGTCTGATAGGAAAGTTGTATGATTATCTAAGTGAGAAGAATAATCAGCAGACAACAGACAATTGTTGCAACAAAAGTCGAAAGTGGTAGTTCTTTTTCTAAAGAAATTTATGAAAAATTTATGTTAAATTTGTCACTAGGTTCCTGTAGTAACTTTTTTGTTGGTGGTGGGGTTTTTTCAGGTTTTGTGAGTTGTTTTTTGGGGTTTTTTTTGGTTTTTTTTTAAATTTTTTTTTACTTATACAAAATGCAACTCTGACAGCCATAAGAAAACAAACAAAAACACAAAAATAAAAAACCTCCCACTTACATGATTTTTTTCTTCAACTGTTTTGCTTCCCTATTCTTGAGGTGTAGCTCAAACAACAAAGAACCAAGAAATCCCTTATAGCTTACAATGTAGTTAGCTTATACAGTGTTGACACTTAAATAATAAGCAGCTTACTGAGTTCATGGGGGACTTTTGACAGTGCCATGCTGTGACTAAACTCCTCAGGTGTTACACAGGTTCTGTACTGCCACACTTTGACTGTCCATACACAAATGAACGCTTTGAGGTGTCTAATGCATACTCTGGCTTCGTGATTGCCAGTGTGCCTTAAGTAAGGTTTCCTGTTGATATGTAAAGAGAATGAAAAACATCAAAAGAGGTCCAAGCAAATGAAAATAATGAAATTAGGGAAGGGGAGTGGCACATATTTTGGATTTTATTGCTTTCTAAATAATACTACTGTAAAATCGGACCATGACTAATAATTTGGAAAATAATTTTAAAATAACTTAAAAAATATCCTTGAATTTAAAGCCAACAAGATTCCCCTGCTCTTCTTGGTCTTCGGATGAAGACCTTCCAATGCAGTAAAGACCTTTGGTTTTAATGAAAAAAAATCTTTAACCTCTAGTGCTGTGTTCAGTTCTGGGCCACTCACTACAAGAAAGACATTGAGGTGCTGAAGCATGTCCAGAGAAAAGGTTTGGAGTACAAGTCTTATGAGGAGCAGCTGAGGAAATTGCAGTTGTTTAACTTGGAGGAGAGACCTTATCACTCTTCACAGCTATCTCAAATGAGGTTGTGACAAGGTGAGAGTTGGTCCCTTGTCCAAAACAACAAGCAATAGGACAAAAGCAAATGGCCTCGAGGTGTGCCAGGGGAGGTTTGTTTTTTTAGTAGAAAAAATTTCTTCACTGTTGTCAAGCATTGGAATAAGATGCCCAGGGAAGTGGATGAGCCATTGTCCCTGGAGGTACTTAAAAGATGTGTAGATGTGGAACTTCGGAACATGGTTAAGTGGTGGGCTCCACTGTGTTGGGTTAACAATTGGAGTTGATGATCTTAAGGGTCTTTTTCAACCTAAATAATTATATAATTCTATGACATTAAAGGTAGAAATGTACAGTGAAATCTGAAAGTACTGAGTACTAGGTAGGGTTTTTTTTTCCTATTTTATTAATTTTTTAAGCAACTACAGTAGTTTAGAATCTTTTAGACTTGTTACCTCAAATCAAGCAAAAAAAGTTGGTCACTCTCTGAATAGCAACCTTATAACATATCAGCACTAAAACACAGTTGTAGTGACAACTTCTTATATGGAGCAGTGTCCCTGGACATGTCCATCTCTAATGCTAAACCCCACAAAGGCTCTCATTTCCCTTGCCAAATGAACAGTCATAGTCTTGCCAGTTTGGCTGTCAAGAGTTCTCTAATCAGAGGATCACTGTGTTTTTATAACAAACCTTACAAAGACAGTTTACAAATATCTGGAAAACCCTCTCACTCCCTGGCTATCCCTATTCTGCCTTCCTGAGGGCAACACTGAGAAACTTGCAGGAGAAGAAACTTAAACTGGTAAAGGGAAGAATTGTGATGATAGCTTTTCTGCTGGAGTTGCTTCTAAATTAACATCAGAGGAATAGCAGAAATAGGGGTAAGTTTCAGTCTATCAGTGACATGTCTGCCAGTAAAGGAGATCTAAGAGTGCAGAGATCAAAGTTTCCAACTTGCCTCTCATCCTTCAGTCTCGTTCCTCAAAGAACAAGTCTGGTGGCTACAGGTGACAGATGGTTTATGCTGCCCCAGGAAGAGCAAATGCCTGCAGCAGGCACTTCTCAGGCTGTCCACAGACTGGATTTCCCCCTCTGCAACTTTCCAGGAGAAACTATACATTGACCTGCCTGCCTGACCACAACCATGGGAAGGTATGAGTGGAACAGTGTTGGCTCAGGCCAGCTGGAGGACACTGGGCCAAGTTTTCCTTCCCAGGAGGCCAGGAAGTTCACCTAACGCTTGCCTCTCAAAGTCTAGATGCTCAGACTGTCTGCTTTTCCTCAAAGGCTCAACACCGATGTCCAAAACACAGTGTAGACACACCTAAGCTGACAAAGGAGCTCCCCAACAGCAATCTACATCTCTGCAAGATACAAAAACTACTTTATTATACTGGTATGATCATTCATATGTCACTAAAGCCTTATTTACAAAACCTTTTGACATACTACTCTAAAACTAACTTTTGTGCAGTTTTTTTAATTGGTTCCTCAATCCAGTTTACTGCCACTTAGTATCTCTGAAGGCACTAACATAGGAGCAGGGGCCTGTGAAATGGTGGAAATACTCCTTCTAGCAATAATTCTTAATCGATGCATTATTAAAAATGTAAAGTTAGTAAAAATATAACATGAGTTGCTTCTTGTAAGTTTGTGGACAGAACAGTACTAAGTTTGATCATTCTGTCCATCTTTATTCCATAGATTCCCTCTTCAAACAGATGATACCCTCCTGACACCCCAAAATCCTGTTCTGTAACTGTCCAGATGCAAATATTATTTCCTATAAAGGTCTCAGAGAAATTGGAAATATTTTGGCTCCTGTGAAATAATGGAGGTCCCTAGGGGAGTCTCAGATCCTTCTCAGATCTCATGGTTTAAGGATAAAGCTCTCTGTAAAGCAAGTGGTGCAAATGGATCTATTCTATTTCTTCCTGAAGCTTTAAGACAATCACCTTGATGTGGATGTTTAATTTAATTTAACTGCAGTGGTGCTTAATAATTGGCTGGCAAGAAATAAATCTGGAAGGCTTACTCATAAAATAGAACAGAAGCAGGCATCTCTATAAGTTTTCCAATTGAAATGAAATTAAAATAGTTTAATAACACTTTTTTGCTTCCTTTGGACAATGATCTGCTAGTACCATTCCAGGCCTCAATCCAGAAGAAATTTTTCACAGGTTTCTGTAACACATTCCTGAAGGCCATCATTATACAGCAGGCAAAATCATCTGAACAAAAGACCAGCTTCTAAGAACCCACAAAAGAGAAATGATTCCACTTCTGCACAACAGTGCTATAGAATCTAAAAATATCTTTACTTGCATATCCTAATCTCAGATATTCCTACATGTAAAGCTGATTGTTCTACTTACTCAGAAAAATATGCTCATGCCTTTGAATCCATTGCAGTGCTTTTAAAGGACCTTTAATGCAAAAAAAGCAACTGTTCTCCACAGTTACAATTGGCTTGGAACAGGAAGAAACATAAATGCTGCCAGAAAGGAAACAAAAAATACACTCTAATTTCTCTAAGAAGGGACTCCTTTCCAGGTTCACAGAAGACAGTAATATTTTTATCAGTATATAGACTGGAAACTTAAACTGTCTATGCAAGTATTTAATGATATTCCTTCAAAATAAAAATGGATTTAACTTCCTTATGTAAAGATTAGCATGTCAGTTTATTAAGAGATTACAAACACACAACTCCCCTTTAATGAAAAATATAAAGGAAAAGTCTTACTATAGTAATTCACTGATATGAAACTGAACTGGAATAAACATGAAGAAACTTCTTCTAGGTTTGCTTCAATAAGCATGTGGCAAGAAAAAAATATCACTAATTCTGACAGATTTATCTGTAGAAGTTTTTATGAGAAAACTTCCTGTATTCACACAAGGTTTTAATTCTAAATAGTACAGCATGAGTAGTGATAGTGTGAAATGAAGTTGCCTTTACTAATTGCATACATGGAACAGAAGTGTCTCTTATAGCAGAGAGCATATCAAATCTGCCTGGCTGATCCTTATGATTTGGAAATGTCACTTTCTACTAAGCACAGAGAAAAACAGGGAGGGGCAATAAAGTCGCTCAAAGATAGCAGCCATCCAAAAAGATAAAGAACACGCTGAGGAAAAGCAGACAACAGATTGCAGAGACAGAACAATCACAGATGGAGGCCAGGTGGGTGGGTCAAACTATTTTTTTATAAAAGGTTTATTTTCATACTTAAACAGTACCCCGTTGTGTAAATGTTCAGCAAAGAACTGATAAGAAAATGGATTTGTAAGTGCATTTGAACAAACAACATGTCTTATAGTCAAGAGGGGCTTAGTCATATATAATTAAGGGATAATGTGCATGGCTGAAGAGTGTATGATACTGCAAGTGATTAAACACCACTGCAAAACAAAGGAGTTAGATATACAAGGAATCTTTATGGAACCAGAATGAAGCAATCTCAAAACATGAACTTTATTTTTGTCAGAAAAGACAAGAGGATATTCATCTAACCATATAAAAAAATTTTTTCATGGAAAATATTGTGCACTTCCACACTGCTGCTGCTATGTAATCAAGCTCTTTAATGAAGATTATCATTCTTTCTGTTTCAGTGTACACTACTATTACATTTAATCTTTAAAACCCCCTAAGACAACACCTCTGTGCACATACAATGCCCAGGCTTACTGGAACTGTGTGCAAGCTTAGCTCTCTGCAAATTTCCAAAAACTTACTGTAATTAGTTAGCTGAGTAATTACAGCCCTGAGGGCTTGATCCAAACCGACTGAAGTAATAGGTGTCTCAGACAACGGATGACCTGAATCATACTATAAAGACAAGGCAAATGAGGAAGATCAAAGGTCCACCTTGACCACTGTTATTTCATAGCAAAGACTGCTGTATAGACACATTAACAATCTCCACTGCATCTTCCCAGCTGTCAGGTATATTTTCAAGAATACTAATATTCCAAAACATTTACAAAACTTTCAGGGGTTTGTAAACTTAGAATTTCGATTTTGAGAGTTTTGTAATTGTCCTTTTTTTTATTTGTGTCTTGGGTTTTCAACTTGTGAAAACTCAAAAGGAATAGTAAGAATGCTAATATAATACGAATGCATCCACATTCACACTTTTGTTTGGATCCAGACTGCACTTTTGAAGGCATTTTCTCAGTCATCCACGCCTACTGTGTTTTGGTTCCCATCTCAGTAGTCTCAGACCAAGTGAATTGTTTTGTTTCCAGAGAAAAATAACAAAAAGATGTGTTCCAAGAGTGAAATTAATGCATTCCGATCACAACTGGATCAGACTAGATCTACCACAAATAACGCCCTCACGAAATTTATTTAGTGTGGACATCAATTCCACAGAATGAATTGTTTTGCTCTACAACTCACTCCTATTGCTTCACGGTCCTCGCTAGTGACACATTCATGAAGTGAAAATACAAATTCTTTATTTGGAGAAAGTTTAATTGTTGGCTTTGACTGACAAATCTTTACATAAAATATCTAAGAGGTAGAAGTAACTCAGTGTCCTAATCATGAACAATTTGGAACACAAATGATTTTTTTTGTGCAAGTAATTCTTCAAACAGCTCTGTGTAGTTAGAAAGAAAAATTTATAGATTTTGGTTCCACAGTCCTCAAGAAACTGCACAATTCTTTGAAAAAAGAGCAAAATACTGAAAGAAAAGCAATGAACGAAGCAAGTTGTCATAGTCATAACCAAAGAGAAAACAGAAAAATAAAGTAAATAAAAGCTGGTTTATACAAGTGGGAGGAGAGAAAAACCAAATTAATATGAAGTTCAGTAACAGGCATGGAGACCCAGTTTGTCCCTGTATAACATGTGTGCAGCTCCCCGAAGAAACTGTCCATGTTAGGGAAGTGCTGTGACAGCCCATGGCAGAATTCAGTTTTTCACTTAGGATGGAATTAAAGGCTTTTAATTAGGCAGCTCTATTAAAAAATTATTCTTTCATTCTCAAAAGGATGGACTGCTAAAGAAGAAATAAAACATAACTCAAGAAGGCATGTAAGACACGGCAATGGCCCAGGGGACAGCAGATACTGTCAATGATAGAAAGCATTCCCTTGTATCTTCCTGGCCACTAATACATCTCCATCTTCAGTTCTGCTACATTACCCAAAAGCATACTGGTCCCGAGTACAGCTCTTCCTCTCCCCCATTATTGTAATTTTCTGCATTAAATACTAAAGTCTTTTGCTGAATGATAAGAAATATATGTAAACTTTAATAGAAGTTAATTTTATAAGCAAAACAAATATGGAAAAAATGCAGAGAGTAGAATGGCTATGGGGGTCCACTAGGGCTGAACAATGGGAAACAAAGCAGGCATGCAGTCTTCATGTGGGGCTCAGTTCCTCCCCTTCCCAACATTTTCTAATCACTCAGTCAGATGCATTTCCAATACACAACCCATCTCTTTATCACCAGCAAGAATACCAGTCCAGCAGACCCACAGATCTCAAAAGGGTCTCCTCTGAGGCAGTAACAGGAAAGCTACGCAAAGGAAAAGGGTTGGCTAACTCTGACACTGGATTTAAATACAACGTTCAAACTTGGGCACCCTGAGTCTGCCTTGAGGTCTTCAGCAGGGAAACAAGAGGCTATCAGGAGGGAAACATTAACAGAAACTGCAGCAATGTGATACAGAACATATTTTTTTGAGAAGAAGTTGTCCAAATTAATCCCTTGATCTCCACTACCCAGCTGACAACAGACCACAGATTAAATACTTAGAATGTGATTTCTCCCAAGACTACAACACCTAAATTTCAGTGTCAATATGTTAGTGCTTACACATGTAATGTATAGCTCAGCTCTCATTGGAGTCTGTTCAGACCCAGGACTCAGTTCTCAGTTGCCAATGGCTGTCCTGCCAGGTTCTCAGCTAATGGTCCAAAAGAATATAGATCTTCCATGACTCCTGTATCATATCTGTCAACCCTCACACGTCCTGCATACACCACCTCAAACAAGACCAGACAATATTCACAAACCCAATCCTAGCTTCTTGCAAATGGTCAGTGGGACTGTTCTCTAACTGACAGCTTCATGTAAATACTTCTCAAAGTTACCTGTCCCGATACGTGAACATATAAAGCATCCAGTCATAAGAATTACCACTAATCTTCAAATGGCACCCAACCACATAGCCTCATAAAAATATCTCCTTATTTCATATGCAATATGTTCATCTAGCATCTTGTGAGAGTTGGGTAGTGACGAGAAATTAGAACAGTAGATTATTCACAATTCTTTAATACAGATGCCTCCATCAGGTACCAAATAGATCCACCCACATCACATTGCAGAGCTTTTTGTAGCTTGTCACACAAAATCTCAGTGACTCTACTTAATGTATGCCTACAGGGAATGACACATCAAGCTGAGGTTTGCATATTTGAGCTTTCAAGTAAAGAATTTGTGTACTTTAACCAGTTCCCTAAATTCAAAATAAAATACTGGTGCAGTCAAGTTATTTATGACTGTGTTAGTCTATTATGATGCTTACATGGATGGTGATGAAAATTAATTTGATATGAATGCAAAACTAGCTGGCAATTCCCTGCACTACAGCAGCAGTATAGATAGGACACACATTTGAAGAACTTTAATTTGTGGGCATGTGTGTACACATGTGCATGCCTCACAAGCACTCATAGATCAGTGTCACAACTCTCTTTACTGGCCTGTCATGCAGCCAAAGATGAATGGTAGGAGTAGAAAATAGCTTGTGTGAAGCCAAGAACAAGTAAACATACCCAGTTATTAGTGACTGCAGAAAGTTGAGTTATTAAAGACTTTATCAAGTACACATTGATTATTAAGAGAAAGAAAAAAGCCCTCTGTCTTTCTTTCCATCTCTCATCTTTCTTCAAACTTTGGAACAAATGAACATATGACATCATTGAAATAACAGATGGAAAAGCCATACATTGGGCTTTTTGCCACTACATGCGTGAAGCTACAACAAGCATTAATAATAGATTCTTCTGGAGAATCTCTAACATGCTACTCTTTGCACTACAAAGTGTGCCAACCCCTCTGCCCAGCCACTAATTCTTATGCTGAATTAATAAGGCACCTTTGTGCATTTTTGTGCCCTTTAGGTTTCCTTGTCCTATAAGGCCCATAAGTGGTTGAAACTAATCTGCATTTAAGCTGCAGCTTTTAAGAAATGTGATATTTACTTTTAACTTTGTCAAAACAAAATGTCATTCAGAATAAGGAGTTCTAAGATGTAAAACAAATGCAAAGCTCACTGAAATCTTCCTCAAATGCATAGAGAGGTTTTGACTATGTATGTAAACACTTCTGGCATCAGAGTGACTGTATTTGCAAGAATGAGCCCAAATGTACATCAGCACTGCAGGCAAACCAGTTTTCAACAAGTAAGGTTCCCAACAAGAGCCTTTGCATGGACTTAAACCAATACATCCTTCAATCTGTGCTCTGCACTTATGTATTTTTCCAGTAGCACCAGAGATTTCAAAAAGCCCATACTTTGTGCTGGATTTTCACTCACCTTCCTTCAGTCCTGAACATAGGACATATTGTGAATTAGCAATCAGAAAACAAACACACAAACAAACAAACAAAAATAAAAAAGGAAAAAAAAACAACCAAACAAACAATCAAACACAAACAAACAAAAATAACCTGCTTCATCAAAGTCTGATAATAGGAGTGAGTGAAAAAGAAATTTAATGTGAAAATAGATACTGCTAGGGTTGCTGTACTGATTGCTTTTTTTTCCTTTTTTTTTATTTATTTAACAGAATTCCCTTACAGCATCTGCTTTATATTTAGAGTGAAACTGCTATAAAATTTTCTGTCAGCTGTAATTGGTCTGCAAAATTAAGGGCTACTGCTGTAAAATTTAGAAATACAGATACTTGACCTTTTCCATGATGATGTTTCTACAACAGCCTTTGGCAGCAAAGCCCATAGCCTAATCGATCGTATAGTAATTGTCCTAAAACTTAATATAAATTATTCCTGACATTGCTTAAGCACATAGCACTTTTATTTACGTCCACTGACATATGGAAATAAAATACTCCTTTTTAATTTATAGCACTCTATAACAGATTGGCAGACTTAAGATTTTATACAGAGATAGCAAAGTTCACATGTTCTGACCTGCATAAAATACTCCAAAACAACATAGACCCAAAAAATCAGAAAAATATCAGTCTTACAAAGACAACAAATTTCAAGCCATGCTGGTATATGAGTAGCTCCCATCAATTAAAAAAAAAAAAAGTGAAGCACCTCTTTCAGATGAGAAAATCAGAAGAGAACAGGGGAAAAAAGCAGAACCTCAGTCAGACCCAGAATGCAAGAAGATTAAGTAGGGTATATGTAGTTCTACTAGTAAACCAAATCTAGTAACACAAAAGTTGAGAAAGGGATTGTCTTGTGGTATTATCTCAGTCTATATTGTTCAGCTAAATATTCGACAGGTATATAGTACATTTACATGCAGCTCTTTGCATAAGCAACAAAATTTATGTCACCTGCTCAAATTTTATACCAGTTCTGTTAGACTTAAAAGACTGATTGCACTGCTGTTCTCATGAAGGTCAAACAGGTAATGCAAACTTCTGCAGCTTTAAGTTCCTAAATTTCTGTAGAGTTACCTTCATTCTGTAGGGTTTGGGTCTGCTTTATTAAGTCTGTAGCCATATTTAAATATGTCAGTGGGGTGGAAAAAGGTGATTTTTCTGTATAAAAGAATAATATAGCATTTGGTAACTCATATATATGTACTATCTCCTTAATTTTCCTTTTGCATTAAAACCATATTAAAGTTGCAGTCACTTTCTTTATTCTCCATTTTCTTTAAATAAAATTATTTTACATTTTCAATGAACTTCAGAAAATATTCCCTTAAAGTACCTATTTCTTTAAAGAATCATAGAATCATAGGAAGGGACCTTAAAGATCATCTAGTTCCAACTCCCCACAATGTCCTCACCCCCTGCCATTGGCCAAGAGACCTTCCACTAGACCAGGTTGCTCAAGGCCCCATCCAGTCTGATTTTTAACACTTTCAGATATGGGGAATCCATAGCTTCTCTGGGCAATAGGTAAGTTGCCCAGAAGATGCGCACAATAACTCATCATCATGGTAATTCATCTCATGTCTTCCAGATCTCCATTTCTGTTACAGAGAACATGTATATTGTTCTTCTAGGCACGCTGACATCTTACTGCCTTGTCTTCTTCAGCTTGAATTCCTGGCACTGAGTACACCAAACCTGTCTTGCAGTTTTAAATTCCTATTCCCTCATTAGGGAACATAAAATACTTTTTCACTGTGTCTGTCTTCACAGGCACTTACTCCGAAGTGACCAAGCCAACAATAATATATGTACAATGACACATCACGAACAGTGTTTAAAAAGAGAGGTTTAGTCATTTTTTTCACACATTGTTCCAGCTGATTGCAATAGAGCCAAACACAAAATACTGGTTTCTCTTCAAAATTATTTTATGCAAGTATCTATAAGCCTAATGCTTATTTCTGTATCCTTGATTTTGTGATGATAGCCATCAAACTAGATTTCCTATGAAGAGCTGCAGAAAGGTGGATATCCAGTTCTTTTCACTTTTTATTAGTCATGATGAGGTACAGTACAGCCTGAAAATTTAAGTCTTATGGTCACTGTTCTGTTCTAGGCAGAAGTATAAAGTAGTACAAATGCATACCTGATTTTATTTCCAGATTTCATTCTACCTCTTTGTTAACTACAGTAGATACTTGTCCAATTTTTCAGGCTCAGCAGTCTTCTCTTCATGGGAGAAAATTATTCAGAAAGAGCACTGCTCAGTAACAAGGGTCCAAAGTGAAAATTTGTATTTGGGATCTATTTCCCACTTCGGCACTTGACAACTGTGTGACCAAAGTAAACTCAATTTCTCTTGTTTTCGCCATCTTCTCAGGTTAAATAATGAAAAATAAGAACCTTGGGTGGATATATTCTCATTCGGTATATAGACAGAAGCATCCCAGAATCAACTGATTCCTATTCTTGAGTCTAGCTGAAACATGTAGGCATTAATTCACTAAATAGCAACAACAGCCTTCAGTAAATTCTGTGCAATTTCAGAAGAATTTAAACTGGTCAAAGGAAAATATCACTAACAGTCGATAGAATTAAATTGAATAACTGACTCCCTTCTCCATCAAAACAAGCATGAAATGATAGAGCGGAAAACAGCCTTGCTGTCAGCCATAGGTGGTACCTAACAGACAGACATATTGAAGATAAATGCTTTATTCCTGCATCTTTTTTCTTGTGGATTTCAGGAGACGGCTGTGGAGGTAAGAAGGTAGACAGGGGGCTTTTATGATTTTTTTTTTCCTCCTATACTTGCTCTTGCTACTTATTAAGAGCTTTGGAAATTGCCCATAGCTATCTTTTCCTTTTTTTTTTTTTTCCCCCCTAGCTGCAATACTGTCACTTCTGTCTTTGTTCATGTCCTGGAAAAGTAGCTCCTCTGAGGACCACTACTACAAGAGCAGCAGACACCTAAGTCATATAAATGAGGCAGTAAGAGATCTGCAAACACTTCACAATATTCCAAATTCTCCTATTAACACCACAGTCATTTAAGAGGTGAAGACCTTCAACCCACAATACCTACAGTTAAGACCATCCAAAAGCATGCGATGGCAAGAGAGATCCCATAGGATCTCTGTAAAAGACTGCCTTGTTTTTAACTGTGGGTCTTTTTTCCAGCTAGAGTGAGACTCATTGCAACTTTGCTGTAAGAATTTGCAATGGTGTCAACACAGCAGCAGTAGGGACAGCAGCTTTCCAAGCATCTGTCATGTCAGTGCTAGGGCCATCAGCAGAAACAGATTGTGTTAGGGACAGTTGTCCCATGTGAATCAGTAAGAATCAGCCAAATCTCCATTCCGAACTCATCACTAATGAAAAAGGATTTTCTTTGAATTGAAGGATATTTTAAGTCCTCTGTATATACCAAAAAAAGAATCAGCATGTTTTATAACTTCCTTTCCCTGAATTTCTCCCAATAAATGCACACTCTAATCTGACAAATAGTCTCTGAGGAGCACTGTGCATTCTGTTGTCCAGACACAGGATGAGGGGGTGGGGTGGAAGTTTAAAAAAATCATCCTATGAATGACTAAATATTAATGAGCATGGTGTGAATTCTGAGACAGTTTGTCCCCCCACTCTGCCTTTCACTTACTAATTTACAGTCTGCAGTTTTAAAGTCACAATGTCAACCAAAGTCAGAAGAAACAGAATTCCAGAAAGCATTACAACCATCATTAGCACTCTCTACCCTGACTACTTATCAGACACATATAAATCTTGATGCCTATGTGACTCACTATGATGAAATTAAATGAGAGCAAGCAGAGCAAATGCATGTCTACTGCTTTTATCTCTAACCTAGTCAGACAGTCATCAATATATTTGAGCTACTGCAATATATTCTGTAATATTTCAGAATGCTGTTATCGTTTTATCAAACCAAATATCTTTAGTATTCACTCCTTCTATACATCCATAGTTTTATAATCAATAACCCTTCTTCAGGCCGGACTGCATGATCCAGCATTTCATACAACAGTCTCACACGCTCCTTGTTCTAAAACAGTATAGAATTTCTTTTCAAATATTTATGCCTAATATGGCAAAAGGAGAACTAAAATCAGCATGCACAAAGGCAAGGAAGCAAAGCATTAAGAGTCAGTAAGGATGACAAAGTATGTGGTATCCCTGATCATAACTGCATGTATTGTAAAAGCACAGAAGCTGCACATTCACACCAAATCAATCCTTCATTTACCCTCAGACATTTTAATCTGTTTCCTTAAAAGGACAGGTGCTGATAGAGATTTGAAACAGAGACCAAATTAAGAAAATGACAGGAAAAAAGAATCCCCGCTGCTACAAAACAGCACTCACACCGGGACTGCATTTCTTAAATACTCTCCTTCAAGGAGTGGAGCGTATCATTTTTTATATTTAGCAAGAGAAGGTGACAGACTGAAATCAGAGTTGCTAAAACCAGGGCAGGTAGCGTGAAATCTAAGGAACTACGGCATTGGGAACCTAAAAAGAGGAAAGGGCTTAATTTTTTTTCATCTTTACAAAATCAGCACATTATTCCAACTGAGCTAACATGCTCAACTGTAACGCAGGATTACAAGGAAGCTGAAGACAAAGGTTTCATTCACAACTCTACCCTTTTACAAGGGATAACCTCCTGCACAGATGTAAAGTCAAGTCACGTCTGGTTAAGTTCATTTCTCCTGTAACAGTGAACAACACTTTTGGAATTAAAGAGAAACCTTGATCCAGTATCAGTCTGTGTCCTGTACATTGTTCAGATCAAAATTTAGGACAGGAAGTTGTGTATGTAGATAGTCATTACAATTATGCTAAAAACCACAAAGACATTTTTAAGCTTCCTACTCCTTTTTGACACTATTTAATGAAAGTATCAACTCTAAGACCAAGCTGTAAAACACCTTTAGACATTACTGGGTGTCCAACATTTATTTTCTTTTCCTACAGATCATGTTCTATAATGCTTAGAGATGTACCTCCTCTTGATGTCTGTCCT
Organism: Formicarius rufipectus; assembly: GCA_013399695.1. Taxonomy (NCBI): domain Eukaryota; kingdom Metazoa; phylum Chordata; class Aves; order Passeriformes; family Formicariidae; genus Formicarius; species Formicarius rufipectus. The sequence goes on along the minus strand of VXAU01005770.1, from coordinate 116,825 downwards.
ATCCCCATCCTGCTTTGTGACATCACAATTAGCTGTCATGAAAATGAATATAAGATAATGAGCAGAATACTTTTGGTCAACTCCTGGTCCGATTAAACTAACCACTCACTTCACCAAGGCCAAAATTTCACCTTTTAACTTTCACCAACAAAAACTCAGCGAGACTAGCTGAACAGAAAATGGGATCCAGTTTTTATGCAATGCTTGATAAATAAATTCAGCAGGAGGTTTGGCACTTGTTTACATGGAAACATGGATGAACGTATCTCATGCAAATACGCTGTGGTGGCAGAAAAACATGCATAAATTGGAATATCTTACAGAAAGTGATATTTTCCACATAAAAATTATGATTTTCAGGACCTTATTAATTGTAATAGTGGCCAAATTACCATTCTACAAATAAGCAGAAAATTATTTGGCTTGTCCCTGACTTACACATCATTTTGCTTTGTTCTGAATTTCTAGCAATGCACTTTGGATTCTATTAATTCTTTGTGCTCACTGAGGTAGAGTGGCGGAGTATGAGACTTCTGTTCATGTTAGAGGGTTATCTTTTACTACAGCACTTCATTTTGTAAGTTTCTTAAACTATGTTTAATCATCATTTAAAACTGAAAATAATAATGTAAAATTATTTATATGATACCCTAATTAGGATGTACCTCAGAATTATAGCAACACTAAAAAAAAAGAAAAAGTGAAATATAAGACAGAAAGCTGACACAAATATTTATCTTTTTCTTACCTAGTATGTTCATGTTTCTCATTTATCACAGAAAAGTATCATGTATGCTGACCTAGCACTGCAACTTTTTGCAAATGCACAATAGTCAGCTACTAAGGGTTTTGAACACTATTGGTGCACTGTGGTGGGAATAAATGTATCAATGAGTTCTTAATGACTTTAAGTGAGACGCCTCTATGAAAGTAGCAAGGACAGGCACAAATATATTACACTGTGTTTTATTAATAAAAGAATTACCATTTTTCACTCCATCGAGATGATCACCTTCAGGCCTGAAGTGCATCATAGGGGATAGTTTTGTGACAAAATTAGACAGACAATCTCTTAGTCCTAAAATAATACTCCCTAGAAGAAATTACTTCCTTCCTCTGGAGCAAACAGGTTACTTTGGACTCTCACACACAGACCCAAACAAATAGCCCATATCTGATAAACACATCTCAACAGATATCTTTAAACTTCCTGACTAATCAGTGATGGGCATACAGAACAGGTTCATCTTTACTTACTGCCATTGGAGACTTTAAAATATGAACATTTCCATTTTTCCTTTTTTTGATTATTCATTATAACTTATATTTTCTTTTGATATCCTTATCTACACAGCATTTGTCAAACATCAGAAGTGTGTGACACCTTACCTTAAAAAGAATTCCCGAACAGAAAACTGAAATGTATTTCTGCAGGAGATGATACTGTGCAGCAGCAAGTAGGCTTAAAGCTCGTGATAACGCTCTAAGAGCTGGCAAAAAGCGCTTCACACAATGAGGCAAATTCAGACATTTTATTGTCCAACATAACTGTCCTGCATTCCTGCACTTTATTTTTAGCACAGAATTAAAAGCTGCCCTCGCTGTTTCTCCCCAGTAGTGCAAAGCAATTCAGTGACTGATGGGGCATTTCAGTTAATTCAGCAAGAGCTGTAGTTGATCATTCCAGGAATGTTAGAGGTCATAATATAAACGGCTGCAGTAAGGCTGTCAACATCTAGGGATGTATGGTGAGAGGACTGTGCAATACTAAAGTGGATGTAGAAAGTTACATGTGAAGTAGAAAATGCAGTGGAATACAGTTCTGAAATAATCAGACTGCTATTGCATATTCCAACAACTTAGCAGTCAGTGGCAAAGAGACCAGACAATGGAACTCATAGCTAAACATCTGATTTACAAGCTGAGGATCACTGCAGTCTTCACAGGCAGTTGTTCCTGATTATAACCATGCAAAAAGAATAAGATTTGTTCCTGTTCAGTTTAAACCACTTTAAAACCTGGATTCCCCTTGACATGCTTGTTCTGCACCAACAATTCCTGTTTTATCCTGCACTCTTCAGCACAGAGGAACAGGTGTACTCTGGCTAGAAACCTTCTGCTGCTCAGTGTAGAAGGATATTTCCTCACTCTGAACCTAAATTTTACCCAAAGGGAGACTCCAATTACACCGACACTGGAATGCAAGTCCTGTGCTCCCTGATGTGCTGCATGAGCTGTGAAACAGCCAGATCTCGTGTGCTCAAAGTCCTCTGCAGTCTGTTTATGAGTACTTCACACATGCAGGCTGTAGCAAGATTTCACTGAAAAGGGCCTCCACAGTCATATGGGAGACAGACAGACAGCCATGCTCATTGTCTGCTTGGTGAATTCTGCAGGGAATGTGCTTAGTTTGCAAGAAAAAGGATGGTTTTACTATTCGCCAGCAACACAAACTCAGTTTTCACTGTGGAACTGACAAAGTCCCGAGGGGTTACTCTCCTCCCCATTCCTCATCAGTGTTTCCACAAGTTAAATTATGCCATCGTTTACACCTTTGCAACAAATTTTCTCCCACACTTGGAGACACTTTGATGATGATAGCTTTAGACTGGTAAAAGTTGCTTGAACTCATTATGATTAGATCACATCAAATATAGAAATAGAACTTTGCAATTGTTTTAAATGAGGGTTTTACTGTGGGCTTCAAAATCTAAGTATGCTTGAGCATATGAAGTTACCGATTTTTTACTTTTTTTAATTCATAATCCTAAAATAATTGATAATCCATTTTATATTCCAGTTCTAAGAATCACATGGTTTGTTATTGTTTCTGAATGACCATCTAACCTCTGGCTTGAGGAAAAAATGGATTCTAGTCCTTCCATCTACAGAAAATCATTTGAAAAAATGACTCAGAGACTGAACAGATGCATATACAGAGATTAAATAATAATGATGATTTCTGACACTCCTGATTTTGTGGGGACCCAAATAATTTCAGCTACATGAGCTAAGCAAGTCTGTCTAAAGCTTAAGAAGTTAAAAGAAAAAAAAAAAAAAAGAAAAAAAAGTAAAAAAAAAAAAAAGAGTACAACAGTAGATTTTCAGATTCAGAACCCTTCTTCTTCTACACAACTCATCTTTTAATTTTCAGTTTTGCAGACATTTAGGGATGGTGGAGAGAGAAAAGAGATATTCCAAGTTGCTTAATGAAAAGCACAGAGCCCAATCACCTTAGGTCAAGATCATAAATTCAAATTGCATCTTTTTTTTTTTTTTTCTGTGATATTACACAGTTCCTGTCTCTCTTGCTATGTGCATAAAACACAGTGAAGTCTTTTGTATGGTTAGTACAAAATCTAACCTCTGTCACACCCTCTGCCTTTTGAGGCAAAAGAGGAGCAGCAGGGAAGAGGAAGAACACACCTTATACTCCTCCACTAAATAAGAATATTGCTGCACTTACCAATGAGCCCTGCCTTTTTATTAATTATGAAAGGTATTCCCACAACATTTACCAATGATATTCCTCTATTAAAGCAGTGATCTTTTGTTTGTGTGTGAAAGGCACTTTGAAAACTCTTACAAGGAAAAACAAAAAAAAAAAAAAAAAAAAAAAAAAAAAAAAAAAAAAAAAAAAAAAAAACAACCAAAACAGAGGTAGTGAACAGACCTTGGTGCTTATGAAAGATAAAGACAATCTTCCAGTAACTTCAAAGGGGCAAGGTCAGGCCTCACCTTTATTCTCATGCATTTGCATTATTGACTCTATGAAACAAAGGCAAAGCCTTAAGTAAAGAACTCATCATAAAGACCAAGGGTGCCTGCATGATCCTGTGTCATTAGCGACAGCAGCTTCCAGCCCCACATCACACACTGGCTGAGGCACTGGCTGTTTGCACAGCATTCAGATACCACTTTGCTGTGGTATGTGAGAGATTAAATGCTATGCCTACCACGGTGATGAAGACTCCTGCTTTCGATTTGTATTCATTCACCTATTAACACATCCATTGCCTGGCACTCTGAAATACAGGGTAGAACCTGAGAAACACTTCCATTCTCAAGCTCAGCCCCTGCTCAAAATTCTGTCCTCGAATTGCATCACCTCACTTGTACGCAGTCCCTCAGTTTTGCCTTCTCCTTCCCTCTCCCCAGTGATATATCCCCAGGTTTCAGTTTGACAGCAAGTACTTTAATCCATTCAATGCTTTCCGTGGGTGGAGTAAATTATATTTCTGACTTAAAAAAGTAAAAAAAAAAAAAAAAAAAAAA
>VXAU01005770.1:50476-112538 GCA_013399695.1 Formicarius rufipectus | reverse complement strand
AAAAAAAAAAAAAAAAAAAAAAAAAAAAAAAAAAAAAAAAAAGAAGCAAAAGCTACCCTTGTTAGTAGGCAAAACAATAAAGTGGTACATTTAATTGAAGTTCTCTTTCCCCATACTGCAAATTTTGTTTGTTGTAAAACCACGTATTTCAAAACTGGTAGGTTATTTACAGCACATCTGATCTGTCCAATGAAATGGTACATAGTTTAACTGTTCTCTTTGAGGTGATTCTTTATTAGTCATATAATCTATTTTTCTACTGATTAGTGGAGATGAGTCAGTACTAAATATTCTATCTCCTCATACAATTGATTTTTCTGTGCTTTTTTTCTCCCAGTATTATTTTCTCCAACAGAGTTTTGCCAGTTATTCTTTATTAGTACAAATCATCTGCAGACGTGCTAGAGATTTCACACTACAGCTTCAAAGATCTTTTCTAGAAACTCCAGAGAACAAAGCAATTTTTCATATCTAATACCACTCTCCTCTTCCCCACTAATGCAACTGTCAAAGAAAATCACAGCTATGCTGACAACGCAATACAAATAGACTTGGATCTATACAGACTCTTTCTGTAGAGGCTCAGAGTCCAGAGGTGAAAATTATATATTATTCTAAACAACAGAACCAGCCAAAAACATCTGCTGTTGAAGACATCACCTCTTACATATGAGATTAATCATGGGTAAAGTCAAACTAGCTCCAAGCAAGAGTATCAGATTCCCAGACCCTTACAGGTTTCCCCCATCAGAGTCACCAGACACAGCAACAATGTCACCAGCAAACCCACTGTTGGTATTGCTACGCTGATCCCTGCCTTCCAACAGCAAGAGAGACATCAGCCCCCACCCCACACCCCCACAGCTCGCTGCTGGCCATGTCCCTATCCCCCTAATGAATCTTCTGCTGACATTTACTCCAAAGCATCTTTTGTTTTGTTCTGTTTTGTTTAAAGAAAAAACAAAAACAAAACAAACCACAAACAAACAGGAAAGTAGATTAAACCAAACACTTTCAATTTATATTATTTTTGGATCACTTCCTCAGTGGCCTGCCCATGGAAAGCTAGCATTTTGCAAACTTTCAACTAAAATAAGAACAATATTCAATATCAACAGGATGAAATGAATCAATCTGCCCATGGCTTAATCCACAAAGGCAAATTTCTCTTTCACAGTTTCGTCCCAGAAATAGGAAACAAAATTTTGTACTTCAGTATCCATTTCTGCTGGAGGAGAGGGCAAAATTGGGTCAGTTCACTGTTTCTTTTGGCATTCTACACTTTTTAGAGGATAAAGCCCGACAAAGGCACAGACTATCAAAACTGAGCCAGAAATGAGCCGATTTACAGCAGAGTACTAAAATCAAAATGTGACTCAATCTGGTTATTACTCAACATAACTCAGAGAAGAAGTATGTCTTTCTAAAGTCTTGAACAAATTAATTTGCTTGCTTAGCAGACTCAGGGCTTGTTAAAGGCCCACTAAGGTGCCTCGTTGCTTTCAGTGCTCTCTGGCTCATTGTTCTTTCCACACTGTTCAGTACCTGGATGTAATTCTGCATTTCAGAAATTTCTGTCTAACTTCAGGTATTTTGACAATTACTGTTGAACAGACTGAATATGGAGTGGTGGGGGGGACCTCAGTTAATCCATCTAGACAAATTAGTCCTACCAGATACCCCATTAAAATCAGTCCCAAACTAAAACTAGCCTTTTAATCATCTGAGCTACATGACTGAGCCATCACATATCACAGACAGCACACAAATAACCAGAAGCTAATGAAATACAAGGCTGAACTTCAAACAAGATCAATCATTAATGTCATAATATTTCACCCAGAAACATAATGAAATTAATTTTTTTTTTTTTTTTAAATCCCATCTCATGAGAGTTAATACTGAGCAAAGGCATACAGAGAGACCTCTAGCTTGATGAGTTATCTAAGGAAATCTCTTAATACAGGGAACACGTTCACTTCTCTAACAGGTACAAACAAACACGACTGATGGGAAGAACACAATCAATAAAAGTGTTTCCAAAAATACAAGGACTGTTTATCTTCAGATCAGATGTGAGTGATTTCAATTAGATGCAGATCTGTTCTAGTATTTCTCAACTTTGCCAGCTTGTCAGATAATTGCCTCCCAAGCAACTGTGGTTATCAGGCTTTCTCTGTTCAACTATTAACTCACTCTTTGACCCAAAAATAGAGACACCATGGCACGCTGAGTTCTTCAAAACAAAGATATGGATTCCAGCCTGAAAGCTGCCAACTATATTACAATCATAATTCAATACCAATGCCATGGTATAATAGAGAATTTTCTAGATTTCTCTTACCTGCTGCTGCTTTTTGTACACAGAGGGGAAAAACATGGTTGTGCAAAGCTCTTTGGTTGATATAGTTGAAATTTTTTTTAAATAATGACTACTCATCCTGCATCTGTACTTTATTACCATAAGTTATTATGCTCATCTCTCATAAGGCAAGCACACATGAGTCAGGATTATAGCTAATTCACAAGAAAAAATAAACCAAATAAAATTACTTTTCACCTCCCATATATTGTACATGTTTATGTTTTCTCAAATCAGAACCAGAGGCTGCTAAAAAATAGCACTGTGCCTTAGGAAGAACCACAGTGTTTCACTTCAGACTTGCAACATGTGTTTGACACTGGCTTTTATACAACAGGAGTGTGGATGTGCTCTGTGGAAGGTTTGGGGATCTGTCCAGATGAAATGCACTGTATAAAATATGCAGTTATCATTAGTATGCTGCTGTCTAAGATAAACTTCTGGCAAAGTGAAAGCTATAAGAACCTTCTGTAATTAAAACATCATTAGAATAATCACATTTCACTGTGACCAAATATTACTGGAGACAAAGGACGATCTTAACCATTGCTTGATATAGGCCTTTCAAAATAAAAGCTATACTCCCGAAAGCGTTTTCTTTTTTAATTGTGATAAATTTCCTTTCGTGAAAGTATGTTGCAAAATAAATGCTATTCTTCACTGTGCTCTAAAAACATCTGCTTTGAACTATTTAAACTATTTTAATTAGTCATTGTTTTATCAGCATAAATAAAATTTGCTCACTGACCCATATATTTCTTATCCAAGTGAACCATGCTACTTCTCCCGGATCACTTAGTGCAGGTTAAGCTGGCTTTGTGAGCAACATATAATGATATGCAAACTAAAACCATAACTTTGTCAATTTAAGGTCAGAAAGGCCTATTTGCAGTTATTATGGAAATCAGTTTAAATGCGAGGTGCCTAAACAATGCGTCGTTGCGTAATGGCTCAGCAAAAAAACACAAACAACCTGCCAACATCTGCTTTTTGAAGTGTCAGATAACATTATTTCCAGGATGACATCAAGGGCCTTCATTGGCTATGCATAAGGTCAGTGAATATTAACTTCATTTACACTTGGCTGAGAATTGGCTGGTGCCAACAATAGAGGTTTAGATCCTCTGCTGAGCAGGGTTAAAAACTGACAGAAAGCTGCCATTGAGGAAGATGGATGATCGTACTAGCTGACCCTATTCCTCCCCATGTGTCACAGCTTCAGCCTCTTTTCTATCTCCGCAACAAAAGACCCTCTCTGAGCTTCCCAGTGGCCTTCAGCTTTATTGGAGCTAACAGGCCTGGACATTTTCATCGATTGGATTCTCTACCTCTTAAACACAAGAGCTTGCCCTCCCTGGCTAGCCAAACCTTGGCACAGATGTCTTTTTTTGTAATTGCTTCTCTGCTGTCTGTTGGGAAGGATGCAATCGGACAGGCGAACATCATGTCAACACAGAAAATGCTTCACCATTTATCTCGGTTTCCCAATGGCATTTTAAGAAAAGTGATATGCTGCTTGTCTGGGGGGTTGGGGTTTAACCCATCGATGGCTCAAAGTGTCTATAAATGCAGAAGAAGAAGTTGCTGTAACAAAATTTTACTGTATTTGTCCTACACATAGTTTACAACTGACGAATTAGTCTTTCCCATCAAACTATTTCAAATACACATCTCTAAATGCACAGAAATCAATTTAGTGTTGTTACCATGTATGCTTCCACATCAGATCCTAAAGGGGCTTTTCAGTCAAGTTCAACATATACGTTTAAGGCTTGAATAGTCACTAATGCAAACACCTGTAGAATTTCCAGTCTATTTAAATCTGAGGCCACAAACACAATAAAAACTATAAAAACACACCAGGAGCTTAAATGGATTAGAATATATCTATAGCATGAAATGAAAACAATCATTCTAACATTTGAATGACAAAATTACTCAAGAAAGGCTATAAAGGAAATATAACAGAGTCGTATAGAATGCTTCAGGGTTGAAGAAAAACAAAACTGACGCTCTTTTATTTTTTTTTTCCAAACATCTGCTACAGGACATTGCTGGCAAAAGACTAATGGATTCGACAAGCCACTTGTTTGATCCAATACAGCAATTCCTGTCTTTCTGCATACACCATAGAGACATCCAGTCTCCCATCATAATTTATCTATTTTCCTAGATTCTGTGCTGCACAGCACGTGGTCTGCACCAGACCAATTGTTCAAAGCCACCCCTAAAGGCACTACAGCTAGCCAGGGGACTGGTCTGCCACTGAGGTGCAATCAACAGGATTCTAGAAGCCCTTGTTCTGCCTAACACAGGTTTATAGCCAGAAGTGAAGGACACAGACTAAAGGCCCCTATTAACACCCATGGCTCAAATTATCTAGCAAGGACTGGCACAACTCTTAAGAACTAGTAATGAACTGATTCTAAAAAAAAAGGTGTGGGAAGACACCAAAACTGACCCTTTACAGAGATACACTGTTTGTATTAAACATTACGGAATAATTCTCTCAAATTTTAAGGTACAAATACCAAATACAGGGGAGGCCACAAAGTTAGGGGGAAAAAAAAAAAAGGCAATCCAACATAGCAATTCATCCTATAAAGGTAAATGGAAGTATCAGCCACCAACATTACCTCTCAGCTACAACATAGTGTGGCAAAATGGATCAAATTATTTCAGTTTTACAGTTTTACAATAGTACTTTTATCTATAACTGATGGAGGGGATTGGAGGAAGTGAGAGGGGAATGATAGCAAGGAAAAAGTCAAACATTTTCTTCTAGAGGAGAGGCAAAAATGGCACCATTTTCAAACCAGTTGCTATTAAAAAAAAGTTTATCTCAGTCATAAAAACAGTAGAAAAGAAAACCCAGTCGTAACTCAGCTGTAAAATGAAAATATGAACTATGAAAAAATATGCCTGAAAGTAGCTGAAGTGATTTTTGAAAATACTCTAATACATGTATTTCTTGGAATGAGATGTTTATTGCATACAGCCTACCACAATATAAAATAATGCAATTGTGTGATTGTACACCAAGATTCATGATGACTTTTTTTTTTCCTTTTCTTTTCTTCTTTTTAACACTGCTGGAAGGGAATATTACCATAGTAATGAGGAAAACACACATTTTTCATATTTGTAGTAATTCCTATTAAACAAATTGCTTTTAGCAAGGACAGCAAGACTGGGCCCTTGCTCTTTGTGTTAATAACAGATGGTTATGACATGGGGCCAATTCCTGTTTTTCTTACTCTCACAAGCAGTCCCAAGGGACTCCTTTTTTTTTTTTTTTTTCCCATTTTATGAATAACCAAGCAAGATTTTACTCAAGGGAAAATAAGCAATTTTGCAACAGAAACATTTGTGATGCCCTTTTCCACTGGGTAAAAGTAGGCAATTCTGCCTCATTGAAACACCTTGCCAACCCCAAAGGTAGCATCAAGAAACCCCAGTTGAAAATACTTGGAAGAAACAGTGAAAGAAAGAACTGGCATGGAAGTATGAAATGATAACAGCTCTCAACAGATTTCCCCAATATGCTTCAGAAACTGTTATCAGGGACAGACACTGGCAAGGAATTCCCAGCAGCACGCTACTTCCATCTGGACTGGGTGGAACTATAGTGACTCCCAAAGCCTGAAAGTTACGGGGATTTTAGAGAAGATAAGACAGATCCAATTTTTAACCTACAGAGGTGTGTGGTAATGCAGGATTTAAACAGGAGGTTTCCCCCCATGGATTATCACAGGAAAAGAGCTCCAGCTGAAAGATATTCTCTTCCATCACCTTAATGAACCACCCTCCATCTGGTTTAGTTAATAAATCCAAGTCAATCATCATATATTTGTAACCACGTTCAGAAAATTAAAATTTAGAGAAATTATGAGAAATAAGTATCATACATCAAAGATGTCCAAGCTGTTCACATACACAGGAAAGTTATCATCTCTTTAAGAGGCTATACTGTCTATAAGCCACCATCCTGTGTTTCTTTAGCTAAGTATTACCACTGCTGAATGAGTAGGTGCCCACCATAAGAAGCAGGAGGAGCTCAGTCACTGTTCCCACAGCACACAGGATACCCAGCCTAGGGCAAGTATAATTTGCATGTGACACACTAAGAGCTTGCTTAAATCTCCTCTAAAAGGAAGTGTGAGTTTACCATAAAGGTGTCTTCATTTCACTGAACATAAATACACTACCTACTCAGGGAAATGGAGACAACTGGTATGATTGCAGACCTTTAAAACTCACTTCTGAAGAGACCCCAGAGATTGCAAGATTGAAAAGTCTCTTCCACCTCTGCATTTCAAGGAAATAAAAATGATGGGTTGGTGATTTTCTTCTACCTAAAGAAAAAATTACATTAGTATATACCTATCAGGTAAGTATGCATATCACTTTATGAAGCAACATCAAAAATATTGCTTCAACCTGAATGCTTAAGCACCTCAGTCACTCACAGCTAGAAATAGCACAAAGACATATTACCCAGATACATCAGACCAAACTAAACTCTTAGTTGGTAACCACTGTGTGAGAAAAAGGAATGCATAACTTACAATTCAAGTGAGTCTAGGATACATGGAAGGATATCCTCCCTTTAGAAAGCACGGCAGCCTGAGCAAAAGATCTTTTTGTGTATGTGGAGCTGATCTGTAAGGTTTCTATGTATTCAGATGACCCAGGCAGGCTGTTTGTGCAAAGTCCAGAACACATCCATCAATCAACGTCAACATTGTCCAAGCTCCACTCTGATGGGCAACTGACAGTCAGTTATCTCCTGAATGTTAATTAATAACAAATACCCTTGTCACTGCTTAAATACACAAAATATCTTTAAATGGTGCAAATTTTAAAATGGAGTGTATTTTGTGGGAGCAGAGATTGCATTTTGATTTAGTCCTTGTACTAAGGAGAGCAAAAAAAATCCTTCACTTAAAGACTGCATATCATTTGTGCTATCAATATGTGCTTTATTTTCCAAAATACACTCAATCTCTACTCGTGTTGTACAATTTTTAATCTTATCTTCCTGGATACATGATTTTTACAACAATAATACACAACACAGTGATAGTAGTTCTAAATATGACAGAAAATCTTTAAGATAAAAGATCAAAAGTAGGTAAGTCATTGTATTCTCCTCTGTCTTACTCATCCAGAGAAAAGAAAAAGCCCAGGGAAAAAGAAAAAATATGTTATTTCTCTCACTTGTTTACTGGAATTATTCACTCGCAATTCCACTGACAAGACTTTTTTAATAACGGGCCAAATAGAGACTTTTTTCAATTGACAAACTAAAGCAGACAGACAAGAACAGACATCATAAAGCCAATGAACTGCACCTTTTAATCAGAAAATTAAGTGATATACAACTAATGACAAGTAGAAAGTGAACAGAAGAGAAAGTCACAGGTCACAGATTGAATATTCTTTTCCATCTGCACTAGGGCACATGATTTTCAAGCCCCGCTTATGATTTTAAACACATGATACTCTCACACTTCCCAGCATCAGTCTGCAGATTAAGTCTGGTCGAGATTTCCATAGGTGAGATAATTAGGTGACAATGTGGACTCTTGGGATTTGCTAACAGTTAAAAGAATGTCCATTTCTATTGGGTTTCATTTGGGGGGGACTTTGTCACTACCTTTTCTTTCTAGCTAGTGTTAAGAAAACTGCCCACATTTTGAAAGTTGTCCATTTTTCTTTATAACAGATAAGTGTGTCTTTACAGTCAGCACAGAACAATGTCACAATTACAACGTACTCAAATAAAATAATGAAAGCTACTTTTTTTCCTGAAGAGTTATTAGTGTGGAACAAACTTTTTCAATAAATTGGTCAAAAATGAAAATGGAGAGTTATTCAACTTAATTACTGTGCACATAAATTGCTAAAGAAAAAATATGTTGACATTTTGAAACATGAGAAATCAAACATTCAAGATTCAATGCTTGACTTCAACTAAGAGTCTGCATCATGGACCTGATCCAAGGTAACAAAATCAAGAATACCCTCTCTTTGATAGGATTCCTGTCACATTCCAAAAATATTTCTATGTAGAAATTTAAAAAGAAATACCAAATATTATCTTTATGCAATATTCCTCTTTCTAATTACATTTTCTTACTTGATGTTTTAAGACTTCAAGCAAAACTACACATTCTAACAGATACAAGAGAAAAGATCAACATTTCTCCATTTGCTTTGACACACAAACACATCACTTGTAGAAACAAATGAAAAATCAGTAGAACTTTTCTTCCAGTTCTACTATTCACTTCAGAAATATATACATACAGTGAAAATAATTGAGAAATACAAAAATATGTCAACATTGGGAAACACTAGAATTCAAATATCCAAGATTAAATGTTTTATATGTGTGTCTGTGCGGTTTATACATTTTATATATTTATATAAATAAATATATTTATATAAAAAGGAAAGCTCAGAACCTAAGGGACTGGAACCCATCATTCATGAATGTTTCCAACTGCTTGACTATGGGAAGAGCAAGTTTGAGCAGGAGCTAATAAAACTTTCCAACAGTGACTGCATGTTGGTTAATAGGCATGCCCTATTTGAAGCAAGAGATCTACGTTCAAATTCTCCTCAGCAAGAAAAATAACTGACCTAAGCCTGGAAAACTTAGTTGAGTGAGATCATGTAAATATGGCCAGTGATCACAGCCACATGTTGCCCACTCAGACCATGTTCTACAGGCAAATTTTTGAACACGTAATTTGTTCCAGCATTAACAGAGCTGAGCTGTTTGGCACACAAAATGCCCCAACTTTTAGGAATACAATAAACTTTACTCATAGAATCTCAATTGCCAACATTCTTCAAGCATTTTCATGCTAGCTAAGCAAGGGTTCCAACACCTTAAATTAGAGATTTAATAAGATTCTCAACACTATGTCCCTTCGTGAACACAATTTGATTCAAATGGGCATCACACAAACATTCATTAAATGTATGATTTTTTCTCAAAACCTACCCATCCTATTTTTTAGTGTAAAAGAAAGGTGGTACAATCAGGAAGTTCAAAGAATACTATGTTTACTACTCACAAATGAAGATTAGCTCACAAACAGAAACTGAGTGGTTTGGAGGGTTGAAAGCCATAGGCAGTATGAGTTTTTCAGGTCAAGTGGACCAGGTCATTAATCCAAGCTCCAGAAAACTCCTGAATTCTTCCTTGTTGACCCATCACAAGTGGATGGCAGACATCCTGTGCCATTCCTACACAGGGGTTTTAGACTTCTGAGAAATATGCACAGGTACACTATGTCATAAGACTAGAACTAAAGCATATAGACAATCATTTGAGAAAAACTAGTCAACTGTCAGGGGATCTTAGCAATTCAGTCACATCATGAGGACACATCCAGTAAGATGAAGGGAATGCACACAAGACACATGCATATGACTACATTCCCTATCGATCAGCTGCCAGAGGATCTCCAAATGTCACTTTCAAGGTCCCCCTAGTTCAATCCAGTGTTCAATCTACTGGAAAAATGAACACTGGTCATCTGCACTGCTTGATATATCACATTCACTAAATGCAAGAAGAATAATAACTAGTTATAGCCACTAACTATGCTAGAGATTATACATCTCACGTATCATCAGTCGAGTTTTTGGGTCCCATTGATATTCACTTCTCTGTACACATTTATAGCAGCACAAGATCTACAGTTCTGGAAATTCTAGTCAAACATGCATTTAAATATGTTTCATTTGAACAAAAGTTTATGTATATGCTTACACTTACCTAAAACTTCTATCACTTTCCTCAGTAGGCAAATATAAATACATGATATTGCTCTCATTGAGCTAATGGCATTCTTGCCTTTAAGTTCTAGGGATGAAAGCAGTCCTACCCCACAGTCCTGGTTATAGTTATAGGATTAGGTATTACTTCCTTAAAACAGTCATATAACTTGTTTAGTGAACAGCAGGAGCCTCATTTTTACACCTTTTCAGCATATTTATTTACAGTAATACATACTATCAGAATTTTTTTTTGTTCAAAACAGAAAAAAGAAAAGAAAATCATCAGTCAACCTGCTGTAGACTTGCTACAGCCTCTCAAAACCCTTAGTATATTCCACAAGTACACCAAGAAATAACCTTTGCATTTAGGTACATTAAATATATTGCAAACTAATAACAGCAATTTTGTTTCTTGATCAAGTACTTTCTTTTTTCCCATCAATCACACACATTTGAGGTATGTTCAAATATCAGAAGATACTAATAATTACAATTAATTAGACTTCTATTGGAAAAATGCTTGGTATTATTATTGCAAGAAAGCCATGGCTTATAGAGGGTCACATATAGCTAATCCAAACCATAAAAATTAAGAAGTATTAAATTATCTTGGCTAAAAAATCCTGATGTTTGTGGCAGATGTGAGCAATTTCATCCTCCTCAAGACAGGCAGTGAGGCCACCCAGATAAATAAAGCTGTACAGGTACACAAACTGACATGATTCCAAACTCTACAAGTATAATAACTGAGCCCAGTTCTTACTGCACACAGGCTTTATACCTGGTTGCCTTTGATATTCTGATTTATACTTAAAAATTAGCTTGCTATTAATTAAAATTTCCCCAATTGTATATACCTCCAAAGATATTTTTTCCAACTGGAAATGTATTCTTAATGAAGAAAAATAGAAGTAAGGGAAAAAAGTGTTAAATACTGAACAGTCCCTCTCTGCTACATGGGCATGTTGTGTTTATTAGGGTAACTCTATGAAGTCAGAATTAGTCAATATTGGAAAAGTATACAGAAATACTTCTTCAACAGAGCCACCAGACACACACTGCTGATATGTCTGAGAACAAGAAAACAAGATTACCACAGAAAAGAAAGTTTCTGCTGTGAATTATTAACCAGATACTAATCACTTTCACATATATTTTTCATTAATATTAGGGACAAGAGAACTTACTGTGACATATACAGGCAGCAGAAAGAGTAGGAAGTGCACAGAAATAAAAGCTGCTCTACGTAAGGAGAAGAGTGTTCATAAAAATGTTTTATTACATACATTTGCTATTTCTGCTGTTTTAACAATAATGCAAGATTACAGAAGAAATTAGACACACCATCCCCTACAGAGAGGTTTCTTCTTATGAAATTAAAGATGGGTAATGCTGAATTAAATACTGAAACTGCCTTTTTCTTGTTCTGTTTGACACCACAACACCCTCTAGAAGGATTAGAGTACAAAATATCTACATATTTTTCCTGTCAAGTCCTTGACTTTTACTAAGCTCCTTGAATATACTTTTCTAAGTCTTTGAATTAAACTGCTACAAATGGTTTTGTTCTCAATTTGGTTCCAGTCTTGAGATTTTACAAAGTAGTGTTTATATCATTTCTAGGAGGGTAAAAAGTAACACACCAAGTGTATATATTGAGTATATTTCAAAAGATCAATCCTGTCTTTGCAGATAATAATTTGAAAATGTTTGCTTTCAATCTAAAAAGCATTAATCCACAATAAACTGTGTATGACTTACTCTTTTTAATAACTAAATTAGCATTACAGAGTTTGCACAGTATAAGAAAAACACCGGGATTTAATGCTGAGAAGTCAAGAAGCAATAATTCATTTTTACTCTATAGTTCAAGTAATAATAAGCATGATATTAACTGAAAACCTACATTAAAACTATCTCCACAGTTTCTGAAGTAAAACCAGAAAGATATTCTTAAAAATTTAATACTGCTTAATATATATGAACTGTTGTTGTGGGGAGCAAATATTTTAATAGTAACAGTAGTTTGGGATGCATCAAAATTTAAAAGCTAACCTAGTTAAGCAAACATTTTGCCCCATAATTTTCTCTTTTCTTTTCAGCTTCAGTACCAAACAGATTTCTCCTTAGTTGTCCTACTTCTCAAATAAGAACCTCAACTTCACTGCTTTATTTAAGGCTCTTTATTTTCAGAGAATAATTTATGCTTTGAACTACAGTTTTCTTGAACAATTTTCAACAGCATTTCATCACCTAGATAATGATATTTTACAGACACATCAAGGAGATTACATTAACAGTTATTAACATGCTCTTTTTAATATTAGTTCTTCCATTTCACTTTCGGTTTCTCTGTAACCTACTAACTCACTTTTTCTAGTGCCTGAAACCTTGTTTTATGGATGGTTTGGGGTTTGTTTGTTTTTGGTTTTTTGGGTTTTTTTTAGAAGGCTAACAGGCATATTCAACAGAACACATGACACTTATGATCCCACTAAGAAGGCTTACATGTGCCACTTCTTCCATTTGTATTCAGAAATTAAAGAACACTCAAATTTATTTCAGTGGACTAATTCTGAGAGGTTAACAGCAACCCTGGACAAAAATAAACAAAAACCACACCAAAACGGAAAAAAAAACCAACAAACAAACAAAAAAACCAAACACAACCCACCCACCACACACACAAAAAGCATAAAAAAACCACTTCAAGTTTTCAAGCAACCAGTTTCTTTTTCATCTAGGAAAATTTTTTATACTTAGAAAATGCTATCAAAGCTATTAGATGCGCACCCTCTGCAAAAGACTTCTGGGCAGGAAAGTTTGTTTCAGAAGCAAGATGTCTGGTTTTGGGTAACAGACTTGACAGGATGAGATTCCACTTCTAAACAGCAACTAAAGCTTCATTTAGAACAAACGGGAGACAGACCTTATGGCTAAGGACTTAACGGCCCAGCTGTTGAGCAACCATACCTAATTCAGCAGTGGCATCCCACACCCATAAAACAGTCAGCTTTAGTGCTTCCCCTGTAACTAAAGGAGAAATTACTATGACTCTGTTAGATTCCATTGCTGGTTTGGTTTTGATTTCAAAATCTGTGTACAGCAGTGAATCTGACAGGAGGAAAAAAAAAATTAAAAACAAACAAGCAAAAAAAAAAAAAAAAACAACCAACAAACAAAAAAAAACCCATGTAACAAATTTAGTTTAAGACATTGATATTTATCAAACCTCTAGCAAAATACAAACACAACATTAATTCCTGGAGTCATCAGAATCTGGGAAGAAGCACAGAGGAGCAGGCAGGAGGCAAGCAGAGAAGAGAGGCTGCGGAGGGAAAGAGCTCTACGCTCAACTATATTATCCAACAATTTCACTTCCAAGACCTGTGTTCCTGATTTCCCACCTGCATGTGGTATTTCACTTCTTTCAGTTCTTTTGGAATGAAACAACTAGTTTATTGGAAACTAAACCTGTTGTCAGTAGCTATGCAGTTAATTCATTTTAGGGATCACTCTGATGGCATTATGGATGAGAACTACTGATTTACACTGCTGTCATCACTTGATCACTTCAACTTCTGATCACCTTACTTTTCACATGTCTTCATGTCACACTTGAGAGAGGATGCTCTATCACCCAAACTATGATGGCCTATGATCAAACTAATCAAATTAATTCAGCCACTTTGGGCAAAGAAACACTACCAAAAAAATTGTATCTTGGGGTCAAAGGACAATGAAGAGGAGACCTGAAACAAATTTTATGAAGCATGAAGGTACTCATTTTTTTCAGGTGATGGCTAGCCCTGATCACTGAGAACACAGACCATTTTGTTTTACTACATTTGGAAACTACTTTTCCACGAGGACATGTTTAACAGTGGACATAGCTCCTCTCTCATTTGATCCTCTACGCTTACACATCCAAAAAGCTGAAGGATATGAACAAAGCAGGTCAAAGAAACCCAAATTACTTAGGGAGACTGATAAATTGTGAAAATTTATCCTACTTAGGAACACTATAATTGTTCTGAATGAAACATACAGCAAGAAAATATATCTTTCTACCACATCTCTCTGACAAGAAGGGCAATCAGAAGACTCCAGGGTGAATGAAAGCCAAGACATTAAACTTTCTAAAAACTCCAAAGAGGGCTGGAAGCAGGATTCACAGCTCTGCATTTCATAGCAGAAACACCTTCAGTATTCTTGACCACCTAGCTAGGTCTTACTCTTATCCTAGAAGTATCCAGTATATTTTTCTGAAGGCTGTTAGGATCCTTTGGAAAGTTGGGGGATTTTTTAATTAAACATCTCATATTCAGATGTATCTGGGACCTGATTATCGGATGCCACTGATCCTTCTTTTAAAAGGGACAGCAAAAATTATGTTGGGGAATAAAAGGGAAAGGAGATAGATGGTCTCCTGTTGAACTTCTACTAGCTTCTGAGAAAATGCCAAGACTCAGAAATTCTCTCAATTCTCTGCTCTAGTTCAATTTGCTGAAACTAATTACATTTGCTTCCCTGGAGTAATTTTGGAGGCAAATGGAAGAAAGGTAACTCTTCTTCAAAAAAAGGAAACATTTAGAGTCTTGATCATATAAATGCCATTGAAAAGTTTTCTACCATACCTCCCCATCTTCACAAAGCAAAAAATTTTCAAGTTGAAAATGCAGGAATGTCAACACAGACTACTCAAGCCACAGGTCACCCACAGCTTTTGTGGGTAAGGTCTACATCCAATTCACAGTATGTGCAACTTGGCCTTTTTGGAAGTATAGTAACATGTTTTTAATGACAACTTATTCACAGTCCCCCTTAATTCACTGCCCTTTATTAATAAACTTGTGGCACATCAGCTCCTAAGTGGAGTAACATTAAAAACCAAAACACACGGGAAAGAAAAACAACCAACCATAACCACAAATATTTTACTACAACTATGTTGCGCATACAGCAAACTCAGTCTCTGAATCTGTTACCAAGCCGTATCTCACAAAGTGAAGAGATAAAAAGTTTGTCCCAAAAAGAAAAAGGAGAAGGAACAGATGCAGCTTGCTGTCTGGCACAGTGTACAGCACTTGACAAAGTCTGGAAAGAAAAGCCTGCAGCTCCCTTTTTACCTCACCAAGACAAAATGTGCAAATAGCTATAATCCCCTTCTCATGTGAGGCCAATAAAACAACCCTTAATCCATATGCTATTACAATACGCTTAACAGTAAAACGCACCCCTTTGGCTTTCCCTAGGAATTTGAATTTTTGGACTTGGTGCCCAATGATCAATGTAATTTCTCCGTTCAGTAATATCCAGAGAAGCTTCCCACTTTCTGAAATATCACTCTACCTCTCTGATTGTATAAAATGAATACTCTCCCTTTCCACCCCCAACTAACATGAAGCAGATGGAAAATACATTATACTAGAGGCTCTCAAAGAATTATTTTCTCCTTCAAATACCAATCACTGATTGGAGTGCACTCCTTACACGCAAAATGTATCAACTGAACTCCACTGTGAGAAAAAGTCAAAGTTAGCCATATTGAGAGTCTACTACAGTTACTGAGAAGTCAAGTAGGGGTTTGTGGTTGGGTTGATTTTTTTCATTTTTGTTGGTTGGTTTTCAGCTGGTTGGGTTTTTTTCCAGAACAGATTCAATCCATGGTGTTGAAAGAACTGAGTATGTCTAAGTACCTATCTGGTACCTTTGTGAGGCACCCAAATGTTTGGCTTCCATACCTAAGCCTAGTGCCACACACCAGCAGACACAAGATCCACACTGAGGAAACAGTGTCCTTGCACATAAGCAAAAAAATCTACAACTCAAAGTTTAGAGGCTTACCTCTTTTTCTCATGTCAGTTTCACATAGCTTTAAGATTTTGCTTTAAATTGCATTTGTGAGCTCTCTGAAATTTGGCTCTCATGTATGAGTGTTATCATGATAGACTACTGAAGTGGCAAGGATTCTTTGGCACTCCTATAATGAGAAGCAATCAGTGTACATCATAAAAAAACACAAATATTAATTCAGTTTGAAAGATCAAGCAATGAAGAAGGAACATGGAACACATGGGACATCATTTTCCAGGTCATATGTTTCACCACTCACAATGTTTTTCTTCCTTATTCTGCCCAGCACTACCAGTTACTGACATTCTTTAAAAAAGAATTTAAAAAAAATCTTCTGGCAACACGTCCAGTGCCAAGTTGTGTATAAATCAAAATTCAATTGTTTTAGTAACTGAACTCAATAAATTTCACACAAGAAGAGGAGCTGTATGCAAAAGCAACACATTATTCAATCACAGACAGCCAGTCAAGCTAGCGCAACACAGAAGAAAATTCCCACAGAGTTCCAGGCTGAAGAACTATTGGGAACTACAACATGGTCATCTACTCCTACCTTTGCTACAACGCAGGCAGATAAGGTATTATTCTGTATCTTTAAAAGATAATCCTATTGTGTTAAGCTAATTCAGCAGAGCTTTAGGAAGTGTAAGAGACGAATCAGACTTCTGCACATCCTGACAGAGCACAATGCTTTCTGCCCTGAGTAGTCCCGAAGAAGTCATGCAGCATGCCAGGTACAAAGCATTTGCAGAAATGAGCCTTCAGATAGGGCTGTAAAAGCTCTGGGCTAAGGAAGCACACACCAACTTGCTGCTGCTTGATCTGTTACACAGCTTGACAGTAACAGATAGCCAGTTGCATTAGTGTCAATGTTCAGATAAGTTTCTCTCAATATCTGTCACAAAAAACAGACACGGTATCAGTGTGCCAGCTGTATTATCGGTCACTACATAGTTAATCATACTTAATAACATCCTCAAGCACAGACACGGCACACAGACAGCAATTACTGTGCACCACAGTCACCCAGATCGTTCAGAGTTGGAGCTGCCAACTCGGAGCGCTCTTCACAAGTGCCTGCCTACCACCTTTTCCCTCTCAAATACATTAGCTTGCCTCAATATGGGGCCAGAGTTTGTTTTGAAACTCTTAACAGGATCACTGAAAGAAAGGAGGAAAAATACCATAAATGATTCTCTGGACTGTTTCCAGAGTAGTGTGTTCTCCTAGCAATTGCTTTGGAAGCAAGCCAAAAATGGGAAGTGTTCTTGCAAATGAGCACGCTACTATGCTCAAGTACAAGTTATCATTTAATGCTTTTGTCAACATCAGTGCAGTTAGAAATTAAGATGCCTGTTTAATAAACAGGTTACTTGAATTCCAGTTGCAAAACATCAATTTCTTCTCTATCCATCCCTGTCGCACTCACTCAGTTCCTGTTCCCCACCCACTTCCCAACATACAGTGGGCTTTTTTTGAATACTTTTTCTCCTTTATTGAAAGTAAAATAACATTAGTGTATTAATTACATCAACCATAACTAGGTCTGTAATCAAGAGCAAGTTAACTAAGAAAAGAAATCAATCACTTGGGAAAAAAATATTCAAAAACCTCAGAACAAACTTCCATGAGGCACAGCACTTAATATTTTTAACAGAGCTAATACAGTCTACTGAAAGGTTTTGTCTAGGCAGTTTTTCACATTACAATTACTCCTAATGAGATCACCTTCTGCAGTGTATAAGATCTCATCCCTTCCCAACAAAACAATGAAAGATTTGTGTGGGCTACAAAAGCCTCAGATCAACTCCCTTCACTTCACTTTGTACTGAATTTCCTTGCAAAAACTTGTCAAAAGCACAACTATTTTTTTCCTGAGGACAAATTATTAATAAGGAGACTAATTTCCTTTGTTTTAGGATGCCCTTAATCCTCTACAGATTTTGAAGTCCTCACAGAGGGACCTCACACTCAGTGACTACTGTCAGGTTTGTTTTTGAGATTATGGACATTTCTCCTCTTCACAGATTTGTGGGGGACAGTTTTCCAGTTTTGGACTTACACCATTTCTCAACATCAAATGTCTGCCTATCTTGCAATAAAAATACGGTGATATGTAACTTCTTGTGTTATCTTATGATAAAAAGGATAGACCTCGTATTAAATGTACATGAAAACACCTGTCTTCAAACAAACTGCCTATTCTCTTGCTTTTACTGTAAGCAAAGACAATGAAATATCCTCTCTCATGCTAAGCAGAAATGCCTTATGTCTGTAGCCCCTGAGAGAGGAATCTAGAGGATAAGTATCATTCTAAGAACATGGTTGACTGAATTAGTCTGAATTAGAAAGTACCACTCAGTAGCTTCCAATTTGCTAGTATTTTAAAATAATCACCATGATTCCATGACAAACCAAAAGTTTAATTTAATGCAAAAGTATATTGTAAAAAGAAAACCACACTTTATTCTGAAAAGTTGTTAGTCTGTTTGAAAAAATCTGTCGTGTTCAATTTTTACACATTTGACACAAACCTCTAACTCCGGTTTTATTCTGTTTGCATTCTTCCCATTACTAACCACATCCCATTCTAAATTTACTACCTCCATTTTAGTTTCCTTATAATTGTCATAGATCATGTGAAAGAACAGTGTTTACCTACTCATACCTGGCATTACTGATACAATGTTCTGATACAAGTATGACTTATTGAGTATTACCAGTTCAAAATGTTATTCTCAAACCTGTATTTATAGTTCATACAGATCCAACTTTTCTTGTTCAAATTAAAAAATGCAGTATGCAACCACTGATTTCCAT
This sequence comes from Formicarius rufipectus, assembly GCA_013399695.1. Lineage (NCBI taxonomy): Eukaryota > Metazoa > Chordata > Aves > Passeriformes > Formicariidae > Formicarius > Formicarius rufipectus. The sequence continues at coordinate 93,703 of VXAU01005770.1, read as the reverse complement.
AATCAGACTGACTGACTGATTTAAATTAAACAGTGTGAACTTGACAGATTGAGGATCCAAAAACTTTAAAAGCAAACTGATCATGTACTTCTCTTGAAAAAAGAAAAATAAAAATAGGTTGGTAGATATGACCTGTAATTTACAGCAAGTTGTGCATTTACTTACGTTCACACGTGTCTCCTTTCTGCTGGTATCCTGCTTTGCAGATACATTTTCCAATAGGCACTAACCATTCTCCCTCCGCACTACAGTGCATCTTCGGCGAGTTCTCCGCCTCCTCCTCTGCACTGCTGACACAAGTTCCTCGCACTTCTACTAAAGAGGAAAACTCTGAGCCAGTCACTGTGTCAGGAAAAATAGCTAAGTTCTCAATGATGGACCAGCACTTCTTGTAGTAGACTTTGACAGAGACCAAAGCAATGCAGGCCCCTACATCCTGAAATGCAAGATAGAATCCTTTTTTGGACAAAGGTCCAATTTCTCTCACCTCTGTGTTAAGTTTCATTTTTCTCTCCCCAAGATCACCCTGGGTAAAACTTTCATCTGCTGCAATAGTGTCTATTTTTACATATTGGTTTTCTCGGATACTCCTGCCAGTGTCGTAGTCTGTTTCATAATAATACAAGTTAAAAGTTTCTTTACAAGTCCCCAGAACTCCAGGAAGACTGTTACAATCCCTCAGAGTGAATTTCAGTTCTACAAAAATCCTTTGTGCATTGCTTTTTGCAATCCAGTTAGTCCGAAGCCAGTTGTTTTGGTTTGATTCCATCACCTGGCATACCTGGTACGTTCGTATAGGAGTGTAGTTTTCATCCAGTCCACTAATTTCTTCCCACTAAAATGATAACAAACAGTTAGTAATACAAAAATGTCACCAGATGTAACTACTGTGTCTTTTTAAAAAGATTCACACAACTCATGTCTCCCTCTTTTTTAACAGTAGGCTATTTTCAAAAAAATGCTCTTCAGTGCCTAAATGAAGTAAATATATATTAACACAGCTCCCTCTGCTCCCATGTCTTTCCCACATATAAATAACTTCTAAAAATCATTGTCTTATCAGGGGCAGAGTTGCAAAGGGGCAGCTTCAGAAAAGGCTGTTCAGCATACCAGGGTTCTGACTACACACTAGGCTCACACATGTTTTGTTAAGGTTACAAGGGTTTTGGGCAAGTAAAGACTGAAAGAAGGGAGGCGGCTTCTCTTCTAAAGAAATTTAAAAAGCAATGAAGTCTTAGCAACTGAAATTGCCTAGCATAACCAAACATAAAACTTGTGTATGTAAAACTTTCAGTGTAGTTGTATAGAAAGCATGGGATCAGATCCTGAAACTTGTGAGTCAGATGGTTTTCATTCTTATACGATTGAAGTGGCATAGAGAGAAGGCGAGAGAAAATTACAGAATTAAAAATCTAAAAGTAAGAAAATGTTTTAGTTGTCCCCTTTTCATTCAGTTCACCTTCTGTTTTATTTACAAACCAAAGAGGTAAGTGGCAGCTCCTCCTCACCTCACATTTTGTCCAGCGGCTGCACCCACGTTAAGAGGAGCAAACTTCATTTAGTTGGGAGTTCAAACAAACCATGAGATTACATACAGAATTAAAAACAATCCACACGACTGAAAGTTCCCTGCGTCACAGCCTGTGTTTTATTAATGTTGCCTCTTTAGGTTACCAACTATGTACTGATCTGGAAAGCTTGTAACAGCCTTTGGTAGCGTGGGAATTTGCATCTCCAGCAATGGCAAACCTTCCACTAAAATCAACCAGGTAGATCTACACAGGTGTAACCAAAACAAGATCTGTCTTTCACCTTTCTTCACATTTTCTGTAATATTTCACTGACTGCAGGAAACATAGCTGGGGGGGGGGCTGAGCTTTTCTCGCCCCATGATACAGGCAACCATGACTTCTTTGTGTGGCACTTGGTCCCCTGGCCCTGTGTCAATAATGCACTTAAGCTCATGCTTAAGATCACTGAGAGTACTTAAGATCTTAATGGTAAGCATATGCTTAAGTGCTTTGTGGGACTCAGCACCTCTGCAGGATGGAATATCCACTGACATTCCTTATACCAGCAACCAAGCATGGAAGGCATTGGTTTCCCAGACCAGGAGCCATACAGCTTACAGTACTTTGCAAGCCTATTGACAGCAAATGAGATCATTTTAATGTTGTTGTCTGCTCCAAGAAAAAGCAAATGTGGCTGGAAGTTATCACCACAAAGTATGTCATTGGCTGCAGATGCTGAAATGCACAGAAGTTGTAAATATCAATGCACATTTCAAGGACCTACAGTTAATATAGATGTGGTATACATGGTATTATACATCCACATGGTATTCAAGGATTGAAATACATTAGGAAATGCTCACGGAGTTAACTGAAGTGACTGCATATGGAACTGTATTAACCTCAGAACAAAAGAAAGTCTATCTTCATAAGAGATTTATTAGATCTAAATGAGTAAGATTTTTTTTCCACCTCTGTAAGAACTAATACAAACGAAAAAAAAAAAAAAAAAAGGGAGGGAAGGGTCTTGGGCTGAGAGGGTTTTGGCTGTGTCACAATAAAAAAAAAATCCTCTCATCAAAGAAAACCCAAACAGAAAACAAAACAACAAAAAAAAAATCCCATAAAAGACATAAAACCTAAACTTTCACTTGATTTCCTATTTTCCATTCATATCAAGTACTGCTATCTGCTTTGAACTTTTTTGAATTGGTTTGGGGGTTTTGTTTGGCTTACTTTTTCTTTTGTGGAAGCATTCTTCCCTCAAAACACCAAGCCAAATTCTGCAACTAGATATTCTGTTAGACAATGTATTATATCTTTGAAGTGAAAGTAACTCTAATGCACCACCACAACAGAGTCTGTCTCCTTGGGTTTTGATGAGGACTGCTTGACCAAAACAAATCCCCACTGCTCTCTCCAAAAAAGACAACAAATAAATTGAAACAAAAAAAATAATCAAAACAGAAGAGGTAACTAACAAACAAAATACATTTTAAAAAACCTACATATTTTTTGTCATACAACATAAGTGAGTTTTCTCAGAGATAGAATCCCACTACAAAAGACTAGCTAGTATCAGATTATTATGCTATAGTCAAAGAAAACAACACAAAAAACCTAAATTCACACAAAAAGTTCAACTTTTTGTTACCGCTAGCATTAAATATATTAATTTTTGTCTCTGCAGGGGAAAAAGAGACACATCAGTACTTCAGGATGTTTCCACCTATGGCATCTGACCTCATATTTCACTGAAGTCTTCTTATATTGAACATTTCTATCACAGTTTTTATAGGAAGAAAATTCAACTCTTCTTTGTCCTGCTGTAAAATCTAGTGATATACATACAATTGCATTTGAATGTGTCCTGTTCTATTGGATCCAGTTTACAGTATTTTAACTTCTTAGTTACCTTACCAGCGTTAAATTTAGCATTTTCAGTTGAATGAGGCATTTAAAGAGTGTCTGACTGATATATTCCATACTGTGACAATGCAGTAGCTTATCAAGATTTTCTGTGTTTACTCCCAAAAGTCTTTATTGCATAGTAAAAAAAATCAGTAATTAAAATTTACATTATTAAAATGGTAATTTTACATTAATTCACAGGCAACTTTTTCTGCACATTTTCATGCATACAAATCCAGCCATTAGTTTTCATTCACTTTTAATTCCTGACTGAAATTGGCTTCTACCTTTGAAAGTTGCCTTTTACTATTTGTTGAATTTGACTCTACTTTCATCTTTCAGTATGCTGACATGTGTAACATGTGTTGACATGTCTTTCATTATCTGCAGGTTAGCTTAATATAACTGCCACTAAGATAATCTTTCAAACACCTCTGGTAAAGGCTTCAATGAGTGCAAAACGCTAATGCCGAAGTTATTAGCCATCATACACATTGAGCTCACATTACACTCTCTCTGAAGTCCTTAGTTTTCAGTTTATGCTTGTATTGATATTACAATCCTGCTTTTATAGAAAGACACTTTCACGTTTTCATTCTTCTTATTTAAAGGATTTGTTACACTTCTATATCCCCACTCACACTTCACGCTCTTCTGGTTCCAGATTTCTTAATGCGCTGAAGATTAAGGGACTGATTCCCCAAGTTTTTGCTCGTGCAAGGAGTCACAATAGATTCAGCAAGACTGCTTCCATGAGTAAGAACGGTCCATATAATTTCTAGCTGTCAGACTGAGCTAATGTCGAACTGAGCTAAGGTAGGACAATATACATTATATCTTTCTGAAAATGTTCCTCCTCAAGGTTTGAGGAAGAAGGGGGTTATAATATTGTAACATTATAACTTTTAATTCGGACTGAAAGCAGCCTTTCTCAACTTTACATATATAGTAAATAAGACAATAACACTGATGTTGCTAAGCATCTTATTTTTATAATGGTGTATTTCACAATGGTACATTTCACAGAGTACCATGAAATCAATTTGTAAACAAACTGGAGGCGGCCTTAACCACATAATTTGTGCCTAGTTCCAGATATCAAGCTTCCTCAAGACTTGGGGATGTTTCAAGTTTGGAATATCATTTCAAGCACATCTGTAATATAAATGTTTTTATTCTAGAGTACTTCAATCTGTGCTATTGAATTACAAGGAAAACATTGTAAAAAACTTTATGATCACTCATTCTACAGACAATGAAAAGCACATTTTTAGAAAGGTTCCACACAGAAGCAAATGTGATGTTTCTAAAGGAACAAGGAAAAAAGGGATTTAAAATATTGTCATACAGTATAATCATTTGTACAGCACAAAGAAACAGACTACAAAACAAAGGCACCAAGAACATCTAGGTGAGTTTCTAAAGAGCCTCTTGCTTTTAATTAGCTGGTACATTTGTACACTGTAACCTGAGGATTCATTCTGAAAATGAAGAAGACATAAATACTTGATATGATTACTGAGAGAAATATGAGGGGGGTAAAGCAGGTCTTTCAACTGCTATAATAAAGTAACTACTTGTCTCTAGGAACTTAGTTTTTACCTGAAGTACTTACCCCATTGGGAGGAGAGGAAATCCATTCCAACTCTGTCTGTTGTGCTTTAGAGTCCAGCAATATTACTAAAAAAAGGAGAAAAAATTAAATTCCACAGTTTGCTGAATATAATAAGTGGGAATATACAACTAAAGAACAAAATCTGAACTTTAAAAAGTGATAGAATTTTATACAAATTAATATTTCCCTTCATATTAATAAAAAATTACCTGTAACCCCAACTATACATTTACTTGTAAATAGATGATTACATTATTAGCAGCATTCACATATAAGCAGATATACGTTAATCTTTACAATTTTATTGCTTAAAACAAAGTGGAAGTTTTTTTTCATGCTCTCAAGTGTTATTAATCAGTCATTAAATGCATGCTCCATCTCCTTTGTCATAAGAAGGACATTTCCCATATGCTGCTTATTTCAATCAGCTTAAAACAAACAAATACACACCAACACTTCAGAATGTTTCCAAACTGAATTAGACAGGACTGGTCTATACCTTACTGAGAATCGCACTGAAAAAGCAATGACTTTTCAAATGTTAGCGTAAAAAATACTTCCCTTAGGTGATAAAACAGTAATTCTGTAAACAAATGACAATCAGAAATACAGCAAATAAAAGACTCTGCAATTACCTCACACCTCACATTCACAAAATCAGAATAATTAACGTAATGGTAATGGCCTAAAAAAATCTTAATGTCATCACACCCCAGTGACATTTCTATACAGAGACATCAGTTCTAGCAACATCACAGTTATTTGCAGGTAAATGTAACCTCACTTCCAAAAGTGGTTTATCACAGCCTAACAAACCAACCCTTTAATTGAACTTCCAATTTGAACCTATGCCATATATCTTTCGTTATAAAGCTATGTATAACTTCATACACAATTTAAGTACTGATATTTAGATGTGTGATTTAAGGATATTACTTGAAGCAATTTTTGTCAGGTCTTTAGAAACAATTATAATTCTGGCTTTGGTCCTTTCCCCTAGCAGGATTTAACACATTTTCGGTGAATTACTAAAAAGATGGGATGACTAAAGAAGTTATTTAAAGGCTCTCACAGCAATATATGGAATGTTAGCTGAACACGGAACGGTGGCTTCCAGGTCTGTATCTCAATAATGAAGTGCAACGGCTCATTAAGGAAGTTTCATAGTCTCCCTCTAGAAAGATTACCCGCTTATTTCATTAAGATCGGATTCAAGGGGCTTTACTTTGTTACACTTTCTATAGTAAAGCAGGTGCTGTATATAGTGGTTTGTTAAACACGAACATGTATAATGGTCCTGAAAAAAATGATAACACGAAAAATTTAACCATTTCTGCACCAGCACTGCACACCTCATGGCTGCAATTCATTATACTTTTTATTTCGCAGTAATTCTCCATCACGTAGCAACGGGTGGGCACATCTCAGAAAGAAAAGACAAAAAGCAAATAAAACAAACAAACAAAACAAAACAAAAAAAAAAAAAAAAAAAAAAAAAAAAAAAAAGCACACACAAACCCTTGCTCTGCAAACACCCCTTGCAAAGAAACCGTGGCGGTCTTTTGGCATCCTAAGTTACCGGGGAAGAGCTCTCCAGGCCAGCGGGTTGCTGCCCCGGGAGCGCACGGCTTGCTCTGCAGCGATGCAGGGGGACGGTGTCGTGCCCCGCCGGCAGCCGCGGGGAGTCCGCAGCCTGCCGTGAGCGGAGCGCACCGGGACCGCCGGTGCGGTGCCCCCATGGGGTAGCTGCGGGCCCAGAGCGACCGGAGGCGGCAGGCGAAGCGCAGGGGTGCGCGCAGGGGGAGCTGCGGCCGCGCTGCGCGGCAATGCAGGAATGCGCGGATGCAGGGATGCGCGCAGGCTGCCGCGCCGCCGCGCCGAGGAGCGGGGCTGGACGGCAGAGCCGTAGCGGAGCGCCGGGCACCCCGCCACACCCCTGGAGGGTGGGTGCGCCCCGGGACGGCGCGGAGCCTCGAGCTCTGGGATAACCCACATCTCCTCCCGGGGGGAGCGGGCCGCAGTGCCCCCTGGCAGAGCTCGCCCCCAGGGTCCCGGCTGCGGGCAGGGGACTCCGCAGGTAACGCGGTCACTCCCTCGCTTATAAAGAGCCAGGCGGACGCTGCCCCATTCCTCTCCAGCACCTCACCGCGGCTTGTACTTGGCTATAGAAAGGAAACTTGGAAAACTTTTCAGCTTTTCACCCCCTCATCTCTCTTCCGTACCCAGCGGGGAGCAGTAGGAAACCAAGGAGGGTTGTTGCCGCCACCGGCCCTTCGGCGGGGCCGGCGATGAAGCTGCAAAGTTACTTTGGGGTTTTTTTGTTTGTTTGTTTTTGGGGGGGTTTTTTGTGTGTGTGGTTTGTTTTTTTTTTTAACTTGCTCTTTCTTCCGCGGGAGTTTTCTGCGCTTTCAGCAGGTAGCCGCTATCAATCCCTGTCTACCGCTCGCCCCCTCCTGACCCTCCTTTGGCTAGGTGATTTTCCCTGAACATAGTCATTATACACCCACATTCATAGGTATAGATGCATATATCCATGTATACACGTATTACACAAAAATCCGGGTCAGACCGCCGCCGCCCCGACCACGGAGTAATCCGCAGGGCAGAGCGGGACAAGATGCCTACACTCTCTCATCCTTCCTCCCTGCCCGTCTGCCCGGCACTTCTCCCGCTTCCCACTCCACGGTTAGCACTTCCCCTGTAAGGGTCTCTGTGCTTTACAACCCCTCTAAATAAACTTTCGAAATGCTGCTAAGGAAAGGCTCTTCCCTCTTTCCCCCTCTAACCTCGCCACTGACTTCTTCCCTTAAGGGCAGAGGACATTTTAATTGAGGCATGTTTTCAACCTTCAGTTACAAGCTCAAAATGATATTTTACTGCATGCCAGCGGTTTGATGAAAAATATTGACGCATCCAGCTGCGGGGGGGGGTTTGGGGGGGTTGGTTGTACCACCAAGGCATACATATGCAGAGGCACCGAAAAAGACCTGACTCCCCCTTCCCTGTCGTTTCGTGCCGTGTGTGTCCTCCTCGCTCCCCCGAACATGGAGACGGACCTCCGGCTGTCAAACCCGAGCAGAGTGCTCCTTTAAATCATTTCGGATTTTCTCAGAGTGAGAAAAGATATTCCCAGATGGACTTTGTGAATTCATTTTAAACACCTCCATCTGAAAAACTGCCTGGTTTGCCTCCGTGCACGGGGGGAACAAATGTCCGGGGTTCGCCTTACACGAACACTACGCCGGACCGATGGAAACCGAGAAGCCCCGTTGTGATCCGCAGACAGTGCGAAACGTCCATCCCTAAACCTCGCTCTGTCTCCAGCGATGCCGGGGGAGAGCACAAGCGCTGGAAGGCACACGACGCCAGGCCGTATGTACCCTCTAAATACATGCCCAGCCTGCACGGCCAGGAAGTGCAAAACTGCCCCGCGATGCGCCTTCCCGCGGTGTGTGCCCGGCCCCGCAGGGCCGGAGCGCTGCAGGCCCCCGGGGGGTATCGGCGCGGAGCTGCCCCTCAGCCTCAAGCCCCGCGCCGAGCCCAGCCACCCACGGAACGTCCCAAGCCTTAAAACTCGGCCCTCGGCCCCTTCCCGGGCAGCAGCCGAGGTAACCCTGCACTGCCTCGGGAGGATGAGGGCTGGCAGGGGACAGCGAGGCTCCCCTGCGCGGATCCCCGGGCCGAGGGCTCTCCCCAGCCTTTTCATCACGTGTGAATGCCTCGCAAACCCCATTCTCGGGAGCAAAGGCAGTTGTCCCGGTCCCTCACACACACGCACGCATACCCCCAGTGAATGCCTTGCTTTTTCTTCCCTCCCACCTCAACTGAAAAGAAGTCTTTTGCTTTTTTTTAATTTTTTTTTTTAAATGGGGGGCTGACAAGCAGCTGGCAGGAGCAGGCGGGTCCCGCGCTGAGCCACCGCACAGACTTCGTGGGCAAAAGCAATAAATAAGCCCAAACTTTTGCTTCCCGCATCACCTTACCTTCTTTTGCAGCCTGTGCCTCCCCCGTGTGTGCAAAGCGGAACAGCCAGACGGAGCACAAAATAATCCAAGAAGGGAGCCTACTTTGGAGAGCCATGGTGCAAAGGAGCGGGGTGATCTTATATTTCTAGCTCTGTATTTCTAGACACTGCAACTGCCGCCGCTTGGTGGGTGCTAAAGGACGGTGGAGAAATTGCTGTGCTAGTCTGTAGCTCGGCGCTCCCTCCCTCCAGGCTGTCTTTCTCTGTTGTTACCGCCTCCTCCTCTGCCGCCGCCGCCCGGCTCCCGCACCGGGCCGGCCGCCCGCCAGCCCCGACTGCAGCCGGGCCGCCCGCACAGCACACCGATAATATCAATGAGGGCGAGGGGGCGGGACCGCGGAGGACGAGAGGCACGTCGCTCAATGTGACTGACAGCCCTCACCGACCAATCAGCGGCGGACGCAGGCGCCCTGCGGGCCGGGGTGGCGCCTGAGTGGCTCCGACGGAGGGGGCGTGGCCTGCATGGCCGGCCAATGAGGGCGCGGCGGTGTCGGGTGTCCGCCGGGTGCTCGAGCCGCGCTCTGCGGCGCCGGGACTGAGGGGCCGCGCTGGGAGCGTCTTGCGGCTGCCCCGCACGCCTGGGGCCGGCTGGATCGCGCTCCGAGCGAGGGGGACGGATGGACAGATAGGCGGACAAATGGACGGCTGGACGCCCTCCAGGGTTTCGTGTGTTCTCCCCGTGCCGCGGTAGCGAGCGAGAGGGGTCAGGGCCGGAGTGCTGCCCCAGCCCCATCCCGCCCCGAGCTGCCACCGCCGCCGGCGAGTCCCAGCGCTGCCCCCGCGCAGTGTCCGCGCTGAGCGCACACCTGGGCTGCTGCCACCGAGAGGGAAACTTCGGCAGGAGCTTCAGGAGGGTGCCCCGCGACAGACCCGTAGCAAAACTCAAGTTCCTCTGGGCTGACATCACTGGGGCTCCTTTCCCTCAGTTGCTTTTGGGTGTTCTGCCCCGCGCCTCCGGTTTGCCCCTCTTACGAAGAGCAGGTTGATAATAATACAGTTATTATTTGGGGGAGGAGAAGGAGCGGCTGCTTACCCTCCCGCCCCCCCGTCGGGTGTAACCTGATGCGCGTGTAATCGGCCAACAATGAGACAATTTAAATAGGAGGGGGAGAAAAAAATAAAAACCAGAGGGAGAGGGGAACTTGCAAAATCTCTTTTGTCAGTGTTCGCCCTGCGGATGGGGAGAGCTTTTCCCGGGCATCCATCATGCCCCCACCCCTCCGCTTTCCTTTCTCCAAACCCACCCGGCGTCTCCTTCAAGGAGTGGAGCAACTGAGGGACGGACACAAAAACTTACCGCTCCCCGAGCGGGGCTGTGGGGCAGAGGCTGGTGCGAGGGGCTCGGTGTCTCCGTGCCCTCGGTGGGAGCGCTCCTCTCCCGGCCCCCGCTGCGCCCCCCGCACGGCCCCCGCCTCCGTCCTGCGAAACCCGCCCGGGGCTGATGTCGTGCGGCACCGACCAGGCTTTCTACTGCTCCGTTAAAAGTGCATTGCCGTGTCCTTTCGGAGGGTGGATATTGCGATGTAAACAGAATAAGTGATTATCGTCTTGGAAGGAGGCGAAGGGGGTTGGGAGAGTGGGTTGCAATTGCAATTCTGTGGCAAGATTATGCGAGGATCTGAAACAAACCTTGCGCAGATGCGGACGCTGATACAGAAAATGTTATGCCATAAATGGAAATTTAAATTGAGGGAGGTTTTGTTTGCGTTTATAGGTAAATAAGACAAAATTGGAATTAAACATAATAATAACAAAAATAATAATATAACAACAATAGTAGCAATTCTGTGCTCAGCGTTACCAGATAAACAACCACCGTACTCCGGGCTTTGAGCACTTCCCCTCTGTGCTCCTCATTACTTACGAGAATGGTGTGGAGAGAGCCTCAAAAAATGTGCTATACTCCTTTCACTTGCTGAAAAATTAATATGGCTTAGAATATGATAGTTTTTGTGCTTCATTCAGAATGCTCTGTTGATACTTTGGATATCATAAGTGTGGGCAAAGTACGGACTCTTGATTCTCTCATCCTCTGTCATCTGTCATTCCCATCCTCATGTGTGAGTACTCAGAAAAGGGGATCTGTACAGAACAGTGAGTTTGCTTATGTTCTTTTTAAAAGACTATTTTGTTTTAAATATTTGCATGCAGTTATTTTGTAACTTCTTGTCAAATTTTCGTAGGTGAAGTTAGTTTTCATGTGGCATATATTGCAAGAGTGATTAAAGGAAATGTAGGAAGTGTTCAACCTAGTTAGTCCTCCACAATTTCCTAGCATGAAGTGCTGGTATTTCACTACGTCATTAACCCAAAAAGACAATTTTTAACCTAAAGAATGTGTTAAGAAAAATAAAATTGTATTGAGATTTTGAATTACTATGTTCATAAAAATGCAGAAACTGGCTAAATTAACAGAAAGGCTCAAATGGTAACATGATATATTCATATCCTGCATATAGTATTAAACCAGACACTTCTTTTTATCATCACCTGCATTTGTACAGGTTATATTGTCCTATATACAATCTAATGTCATATGCGTACAATACATGTATAGGATCTGTACTCATACAAGTGTACTTAAAGTTATGTAAATATGTTAACCACACAAAGGAGGTATGTGCATGTAACTGAGTGTAGGAAGAAATTAAAAAATATATTAAAGAAAAAGTGTATATTCCTCTCCCTTATCAACTAATTTTAAATGCCCTGCCTTCCTGATGATCGTGAATTGTGCTAAAGATAGCATATTATATGTACTGCTTTGCTAAAACTGTCATGCATATAGTCATAGGCACACCAAAATAATTCATATACACTGAGACGGTCTTTTAGTGTTGGGGTCTCTTTTGTGCTTCTTGCACATTAAATCTTTGTGAAATTGATTCAAAAATTGAAATTCTGATGAGTGAATTTGATTTTTTTTTCTTTTCTTCTGCTTCTTTTTAGTGTTTTGTAATAGTTAACTGTATTTTGTAGGATGAAGAGCTGGTATCGCATCTTGTCCAGCTGAGCATTAGATCTTTTGCAAAGTAAAACAGAAAAGAGGAATGTTGCAACTGAATCAAAATACTCCAGTTAAATGGCCTATAAGCCTCAGATTTGGTAACAAAACATCTGGGAGAAAAATATAAAGAAAAAAAGCAACTGGGAACTCCATTCAACTCAGTGTGTTACAATTCAGATGCTACCAAAGTAAATGGTTAACTAGAACAGAATAATGCAACTCAAGATAGTTAGGTCACTTCATTGTTTTATTCTGGTTTGTCCTTTTTTATTTTTCACAATTCAAAGTCTGAAGGCCAGATTCTGTCTTTTATTTTCACTCGTAGTTAGAATGGCTTTCTTGACATTACCAAACTTCCCTATGATGATACTAATTTCACACTAGCCAAGCTTCCCGATACTGAATTGCAATGGGCTAAGTAAACTTTGGAGATGCATTTAAATCATTTCCGCCTTAAAATTGGCTAACTCTATCTTCACTGCATAACTCAATCTGAAATTGTGATACAAGAAATATGGGATGAATTCTAAGCTATACAAGCATATGTAAGGAAATGTACATGGTTTCAAAATAGTTGCAAAATTCTGTTTTCACAAATTCCCTTTTTGAAGAATTCACACTTTCTTTGTTGCTGTGTGTGGGGCTGAAGCAAAGTTTCAATAGCTTGAAAAAGGTGTTGAAGGTTAGCCTCAGACACAGTTTCTGTAAGTGGTATTGAGGCTTGGTTCTGTCCACAGGAGAATGATCCTTAAAGCAGGTTTTGACAAAAAGCCCACTTGAACGCTGTTTTACAGTAGCAAGGGTAGTCATGAGGCTTAAGGAATAGAAAAATACCTTTTAACCTGAATTTTTGATCTTAATCTAAGCAATCCCTAAGCAGTTGTTTATCTGTGCACAAGATTTTTTATGAAATATGAAGTACACATTTTTTACAATTTTAGTCAATTTTTTGTATATTTTTATTATAAAATTCAGTGTCATAGTGACATTTGTCTTATAAGTACTAGATATATAATAAATTATTTTGCCAGACTTTGCATTATAAATGTAACAGCACTTACATTCCAAATCTGCACCAGAGATGAATTTCTATACAGTGTCAATGTTGGGTGTTCTGGTGGATTTATAAGTCAGAGTAGCGCTATTATAGTAAATAAGATAATGTATTAAATAATCATTATTGGTTCATAAAGACATTTTAGAGAATTTGGACTAGCTCTTTTGAAAAGAACATTCATATAAAAAGTTATTTTTCTAGTTAAAATGTCAGCTTGTTTTGGGTTTTCCAATTTTTTTAAACTACTTTAGTTAACACAATTCAAAAATAGTGCCATAAAGGTCCACACTTTCAAGTCTTTACTGTTTTCAGAATGGAAATAAAAATTCAACTGTCAAATTTTCTCTTGAGAGATCTAAAGTTGTACTATGCTAAATAGATACATAGATCACATTTTCCAAATCTATGAATTTTCAATACACTTTGAGAAACACTGTCCAGAAATAAAGGTAAGATGGTGTGCCATCTTAATATTTAATAGTAATTAAATACATTTCACAGAAAAGTACAAATTAAATTAATGTTAAACATGTATGGGAACATGAAATGCCTCTGCCTTTCCCAAGGAACGAGAGTCAGGAGTTGTACAGGATCTGAAAGCACTCTTGGGTCCTGTGAGACTGTTTCCCGTGATAAACCTGAATTTGAAAACTGTTTTACTGAGGAACAAGAGTCTTTGGAGAATATACCATCTCTTTGTTGATCATTCTTCAGAGTCTGTTAGTATATCACATTGTGCCATGGACCTTCCCATGGGAAACTGAGCAGGACAAGCCAGTGCTATCCCCCTGTGATAGCATCTGGAGATAGTCTGAAAGGAGATAATTTCTCTTGCTCACCTATGAGTTAAAGGAATGTCTTTGTGCACAGGTATAGCAAGAAATATCCACACATATAAGCACATTGTTGGCTTCCATACTCTGTAAGATTCAGTTTCAAATTTCCTAGGATTTTTGTCATACTGAAAATTACGTACAGAAGAGTCTGACCATGAGGGCAGCTAATTCATATTTTAGTTAATTAGTTGTAAGTAGCAGATAAACTCTAGCAATATGCTCCAGTGAGGTTTGTATCTTCCTGTTCTTATTCAGTACAAGTGACATCCGATCACTTCCATCTGTGACAGTTCTGGATTCTTCTTCCAAGCCAGCTGAGGTGAAAAATCAGACCCAGTAGATTTCCTGTTTCCACATATTACCTCTTCTTCCAGTCAGTCTCAGTCTCTCAATTTCCTTATTTCCTTCTGTGAGAGAGCACGAAAGCATCTCTCCTCTCAATATCCTTTCTGTGTTGGGAGGTAGGAGGGGAAAGGATAAAAGAACAGATGCAATAACCCTTATTTAGTTCTGAAAGAGAAAATACAGATTGCAATGGCAGGAATTCCAGTGCTTTCACCTCTAGATCCAGGAAGTGTTGCAATGTGGAGCATCACTACCGACAGGAAAGCTGCCAAAGTGTATGGGAGAAGGTGTTCTTTGAAGTAGAATAATTTAAGAATTGCATCCCTCAGGAGTAAAACCCTCTGCAGATTTTCCCCTTTACCACCTTTCACATATTCTCATACTCTGACAAGGTACCATGCAGATATACTGCCACTTGTGCCCTCGTCTGTGGATTTACCTCCCCCCAAAACTGATATGTTATCCACTGTGAGTAAACCAGATTTCTGACAAGTAATACACATATTAATTTGTGGAAGTGTGTTTTGTCCTCATATAGTTGATACTTGCCAGATACACTGAATTACAAGACCTTCCATACTTTATCTCCTTCAAATATGAAAGTACACCTGATAGTGAGTTTCATGGGTAAGTAATGCTTCATTCAGATGCTTGAATTTGCCAACTGTAGTTTCAGGATGTGATTTCTTTAGTATTTACCACAGTGTGACAAAGGTTAATAGAAGTACCTAACAAGCTGTCTTTATACAGTCAGTTCTGGTTTGTCTAATCTTCTAATAGGGAGGATGCAAATCCTCTGTAAAATTAAGCTACCTAACTGTATAATGGAGAAAAAAGGCTTTGCTATAGTTGACCCTAAAGTGCAAGCTAACACCTGCCTGGATAAATACATACAGACTGAGATATAAACCACAGTATTGTGACACTGCCTCTGGACCCCTTCTGCCCTTCATGTAACCAGATTAGCTATCTCTATCCCCATGAAAATGTGTACCACAAACTGGCTAATTTCACCCCACTCACCACTGAATAGTTTTTTCTTTTAATTATTATAATTTCACATACATTTACCAAGGAAATAATTAGTTATCTTCTAAGGCCTCAGTTCAGATAATGTTTCCCCATATAAGTGGTTCCATTGATCTAGGTGAGAGATAGGTGCTACTCAAGCTGAATGAGTGACACTCCTAACTAAACACTAAGTATCTTTCAAGCTCCTTCAGCTGGAATATATTTAATTTCAAGAGATTCCTTTTTTGTCCTCCTGTATGTGTCTTTCTTGAGAAGATTATTTGAACTATAGCAGTAAAAAGAATTAAGTGGTGTAGTAGGGTGTAGTTTCTTTTTTAAGACCGTAGCATCAGTTCTTTGCAATTTTTTGTGGTGGTGGTGGTGTAGGTTCTGTTTGTTCTGTGGGAGGGTTCTGATTTGATTTTTTTCTTTCTCTTTGGAGTTATTTTACTTATTGTGCTTTGTTTGTTTGTTTGTTTTTCCCTAATGATGGCACAATAAGCAGTTGTCACCAAACTGTAGTGTTGCCAGAGATGTCTAGGTCTTTTTCTTAAGTGGTTGCAGTAAATTTAGAGCCCATCAATGTGATTGAATAGTTGGTTTTTTCGCTTTTTTTTTCTTCTTTCTACTGAATAACATAGCAGCTGTCTAAAGTAATTCATCTGTCATTGTGTTGCCCAGTTGCTTAGAATTAGGGTTTCTAATCCACTTCATAACATTTTCTTAGGTTGCTCAGGCTAACCTGAATAATCTTGTGCCACACAACTTCTACTACACGTAACAAATATACTTGCTACTCATAGTACATATCTTGGAGCATCCTATAATTTCCTTGGGTTTGTGATTAAATCAACCATTTTTTTGCTAATGCACTTTGTTTTCCATCTCATAGCCAGACTGTAATTCCTGACTCATGTCTACCTCACACTCTGTAATTATTTTTGTCTTAACAGTCTTCTTTGGGCAGACTCAACAGAGTATCCTGTATCATTTTGTTTGAAATTTTGTTTTTGCCCTTTTTAATAGTAGAATCCAAAACATAAAAGGCAACTGTGATACATGAATTAACAACATCTTCTATTTTCTTTTTCTTTTTAATTTTGTTCTTTATCCCCTTTTCAAATATAACCAAATATTCAAATAACATTATGGGAAAGGAAATGAATTAATATATCTGGCAGATAGAACCTTAAACCCAAAGAATTCAGATTTATGCTGTCTATGAGGTAATATGATTTTGTATTTTTTCACTTATGTTATTAGTACACTGCCAGACAGATTTCAATAACTGCTGTATTATTGTAGTAAGCCCCACAGTAAGAAATCAACTTACCTAATTGAACTTCCAGTGTTGAGGGGAAAAAAAAAAAAAAGAGAAAAGGTGATTTGCCAGACCAGGGCATCTGCCAAGGACATTTTAGCAGTTATCAACCTCCTGAATTCCAGGAGAAAAACTCTGCACTACTTTTTCTTTCTTCATTATTAACATATATCTTCCTAATCATTCCATAGGGGTAGTAGGAGTTTGGTTTTCCCCAAAATAGACACAGACTTTTCAGTGAATATTGCTACACAAAAAACCCAAAGAAACAGAAACTAAAACAAACAAAAATTAAAACAAACAAACAAACAAACCCAAACACCCACAAAACAAAAAACTCAACAAAGTCAACAAAACACCCCAACCCAAAACACAAATATCTAACCACACAAACAAAAAAACCAAACAAACAAAGCAAACAAAACCCAACAAACAAACCCCAAAAACACAAACAAAAAATCCCAAAAAATAAAACACCACCATTGTGTGCCTCTGAAAGTGTACAGTCAAAGGGCATGGAAGGCTAAGAAAGAATTAAGTCACCTTTGTGTCCTTCTCATTTGGTAAGCTGAAAATGTCCTCACTGAATCCCATAACCCCCCTCTAGGGGCCTGTAGAATCGTGGCACACTCCTAAAGTTGCCTGGTGCTCTGCAGGACCAGTTCCAGTCTTTGCTGTCCACACCCCTGTCCCAACCCGTTCTTCCTTCTGCAGTTTGGTACCTCCTTTGCCTTTTGCTATGATTTGCAAGTCAGTGCTCTGAAGGCTCTCTTGTAGTATGTCTGTGCAAAAGCTTTTCTCTCTCAGAGAGAAACAGTAAGGCTTTACTGCTAGTCCAGCCTCTTTGTTCTGCCATATAATATGCCTTGTCTATAACCAGCTGTAGCACAATTAAGATAGATTTTAGGTGCTTAATCAGGCCCAGCAAAATACCATAGTTTGTCACATTCCTTCCAGCTGAAAGCAGTACATAGCTTTAAGTCTGCACTGCCTCTGCTGTACCTGTGAGTAACTGCTGGCAGCTGGCAAGAGCTTCATCTGAATTCGGATTCACTAGGAGTTTAATTTAAGATACTTCTCTCTCAAAACAAGTACTGTTCCGTATCTGTTCAGGCTGAGACTTTTCAGTACATTAATTTGTCAAATATGCATATGTATGTGTCTACATACATAATTTCCTCATAAATTCAGTAGTCATAGATAAATGGAATCTAGAAATAATATAGTTTCATGCACGAAACACTGTTTACAGAGGGCCAATCTCTTATCTCCTGTGAATTGACATAATTGCAACAACATTATGCTAGCTGGGCCTTTTTGGCAAGAATTCATGACAGTTACATAATTCATTACAGCCTATTCTAACCTACTGAAATCTATGCATATTTTTAGGCATAGCTTGTACAGTCGCACTGATGTCTGCTTGTGAATTCCCTTGAGACATGCCCTTAGGTTCCCCCTGGACATGCTTCTGTCACTTTGAGTGTCACTGCTGCAATTCTTCCACCTCTACAGTTCTCACAGAAGTCAGCACAGGATTTAGATGCACATGGGTAATAGGGCTGGATGTTGGTCAAAGCACAGTAGGTTCTGAGCTCTTCTAATAGTCCTCTGCACATGCTTTCAATTACCAAGTGCTGTGAGCCTGAGCCTTACCTGATGTGAACCCCTGGAGTTAGTGTTTTTATGCACCTGCTATGATTTCTACCTTAAAATGAGTTTTACCATTTAAAGCTTTCAAAAGTTGTTTATCCACATATCAAAAAAAAAAAAAAATTAAAACATGTATTATGAGGTGTCTGGATAATATTAGATTTTACAGGGAACAAAAATTCTGCATTCTTTTGTGAGAATGGAGAGCTCTCTTTCCACCCCTTCTCCCAGTAGCTTACCACCAGTCTGATTTTTCTGGGAGGCTGGGAGCACTTCCTGGGGGAATTTGACCTGCAGTTGAGCCAGTAACCTACAGTCAGATTGGAGATGTTGGAGCTGCCTTCTTCTGCACATCCTCATTGAGATATAGTGCTGCCTCTCCTCGGGAAGCACACTCTCTCACCTAAGGGCACGGCAGATCTACGTGACTCCGCTTGGTCACTGTTTTGGCTCTGTTTCAAGACTGTGCTGGAGAAACAAGAGGAGTGAGGGAAGATTAAGTGTACAACTTACCTCCACCTCCTGCCTGCTGAACTGGGGAGAGGGACAGCTCAAGGAAGCAGAGTAGCAGGAGTAAAAGCACAAAAAGGAAAGGCTTCTGTGCTGGGCAGGGGGATGTACTGGGTTATCAATGTGGCTACTGTGACAGACACTTAACAGTTTTGTTGCTGTTTGATGCAATTACTGGTGAAGCCATCGGGTATGGTGTATTATCTGTGCCTTATCTTTTTTTCTTCACCTTCAGTTTTGCTGTTCATAGGGAATAATCCAATTCTCAGAAAGGTGTAGCTTCAATTTCAAAAGCATTTCTGTATCCAAATGGTGAAAAGCCATTCATAAAGAGCTTAAACTAACAAAATTATTTTAAAATTACATTTGCTTATGTTTTTTTTCTCTTATGTCTCTCTATCACGCAGATATATTGATAACCACACTTCACTGACAGTTAGGCCACATTAATCAGTCTAGTTCTGCAACTGCTGCTTTTTGCCTTCAACTGCATATTGTTCTCCAAAGGAATCCCACACAGTTATGGTCAGTGTAGAGACAGCACTAATCATCAGTGCGTTGCTCAGCTGCATTAAGTTGTTTTGCTGTAAGGAAAGAATTTAATTAGTTCGCATCAAAGTTACACCAACTTCAGTGACAGGTAAAATCGGTGTGTAGCGGTATGAGCTGAATCAGTGTGAACTGATATAAAACTCCGGAAAACTGGCTTTCAATGGGCTGCTTAACACAGCTCAGAAAAGCAAATCCCAGCATGGTATAGCTCACAAAGGAAATAAATGAATGAAAACTGCATGATTAAATGCTTTCATCTGGAAATTTTGTTGCAATATTCAGAAACTCCACAAATTCTTCTAATTCATCATAGTCTTTGTTTATTACTAATAAATTAATGTGCTGATGGAAGGAATTCATTACCCTTTCTACACACTTCACTAGTTGCAGGTCATTTATTCATCTGTGTTATCTGCTAAGACTAAAACCAGCTGTAATTACATTGTTAAACATTGATTAATAAGCAGCCCACATCACTAATGTACGCAAGAAGGAAGATAAAAAATATTTTTAAAGATTTAGAGTAAAATTTGAACATTCCTTTGGGAATAAGGAAATCTGAATCTTCATAAATATTAATTTTTGTAAAATTCCATTTGCTTGTACAGCTGTATTTTTGAACACCTTTTGGAAACAGATTAACAAGCAAAGTCAATTACACTAGAGTAAACGAACTGCATTCACAAAGTGGTATTAATGTACTAAGTGAAACATTTAAAATGAAACATTTTTTAAAATAGTCTTCAGCTAATCTTTTTTTTTTATACTGAGTTCAGTCATGTAATTAGGCATACATTTGTTTCAAATCCATTTGTATTTCACAGATTTTAAAAGAATATAGCAATTAAAAATACATTATTAAAAACACTGCAGATTCCTAGAACCTGCTTTTGTAATTTTTCAATAAAATCAGTTTGATTGAAGTGACACAGATTAAATTATTACTTGTCAGAAGCTTGGATTATCATTAAGGGTAAATAAGCAGGATGTGTCTCCACTTGACAAAATTGGGGAACTGATTTTTATGATATAGCTTTATGAGAAATAAATCCAACTGAAAGAAGATGCTTTTAGAAAAGATGTTTTAAGACTATTCTCAATTAATCATAAATGACAAATCTCATTATAGCAGCACTATTGTTAAGGATCTGTCAGTATTTCCATTACAAACCTGTATTTCAAAGATTTATAAATGGGCTATAGAAATTAACTCTGGGATGAAATTTGGTGTTCACACTGTTCACTTTAGGATTATACTTTGCTCAGAAAACTTAAAAAAAATCTGGTTTACCTTTTCGAGTTGGATGGCTTCAAAAGGAACATTTGGGACAACTTGTTTGTTTATTTGTGTAATTCTAAAAAAGGACAAAATTTAATAGATTGGGAGAACTATAATTCGATAACATAAAGGGTCTAACTTGCCTTTTTTATTTTCTGCCCCTGAAAGGATGACCCATTTTAGTGTGAGTTCAGCTCACAACAGGGCTGCAATAGAGCTGCTGAAATCCTCTACTCAGTCTTCTAATTCCTTTAGGTTATGCCTTTCAATTTCAGTATCAATCAGGGATTTGACACCTGCTTTCCAGCTCTCACAAATTTATGCTAGCCCAGTACGTGTTCGGCCACTGGGATTGCATAGGACTTTGAAGCAGAACTGATTCTGTAGGGTGCAAAAATAAGTATTGCTGGGAAGTCCAACCAGTGTAAAGGTCAGTAGTGCTGTGGTTCTTCAGTGTTATGGCTCAGGAAGGTAGTTAACCTGTCAGGCTTTTGAAGTCTCTGAAGAGATGAGGTGAATGCCTTAAGGGCATTTTGAAGAGGATCAGAACCATGTTTTGAGATCTATAAGCACATTTTCTGTACTCAAGGATGTTAGAGGTGATGCAGTAGTTATTTCCTATTGTTTTCTACTTGTAAGACAGGACTACCCACGTCTTTGATAGGACTAAGGATACTGGTTTTAAACTAAAATAGGACAGGTTCAGACTAGGTATAAGGAAGAAATTTTCTATGATGAGGGTGGTGAAAAACTAAAACAGATTCCTCAGAAAGGTGATAGATGCTTTATCCCTAGAAATGTTCACCAGGTTGCATGAGGCTCTTAGTAACCCAGTCTAATTGAAAATGTCCCTGCTTATTGCAGGTGGGTTGGACTAGGTGACCTTTAAAGGTCCCTTCCAACTCAAACTCTTTTATGATTGTGTAATATGGAGATCACAATAAGGTGATTGCATTTTCTGACATCTGCCAGTGTTTTTTAGCTGCTTTGGCTAAGTCTGTCTTAGTAAGCCATACCTGTGCCTGTTGTCTCACACTGGTCAGGTAGAGGAGTTTCCGTATCCCACTCCTCAACTGTCTGAAACACCAAATCTTGTAGCCACATCTGGGTTCCCCATGAGGAGTTGCATCTGCCCATGCCCAGGAAACATTTAGGAAAATACTAGCTGGTCTGGCTGCATGTGCTCTAACAGCACAAACATTCATTGTTTGGCAGCATTCCTTGATGTTCTTTTATTTACTAATGCAGACATAGGTTTTTGAGGCCATTCAAACTAACAAGACACTTAAGAGTTTGGTTTGGCCTGAACTGAAATCTGTAGTCAACACGGAGTTTGCCAGTACTAAATGAGGGAATCCAGTTTCAAAGGGCCAGACCTTCAAGCTGACAGAGATCATGTTACCTCTAGAACTGGTAGCCTTGAATGACTAGTGTATAGGCATACCCTGACATGTGCACATCATATATCTAACAAATTCCTGGTATATTAGGAGGCAAAGGCTGTGCCTCTGAAGAAGTTGCCTGACTGTTCTGGATGTACTGTCAAAACAGAAGAAGAAATTCTTTTGTCCATTGTGCTGTAGTAGCCTTGGAATAGACACTTGCTAAAGATCACTGCCTGCTACCTAGCAAATCAACCTGCAAATGAAGAACCTACCAATTCCCACAGACTGATAATCCTGACAGTCCTTTCAGACTGAATAAGAGACTGGCATGCGTGATCTATGGGTGCAACCATACAGCCTGTGCTTCTATTACCCATATCCCTCACTTGCTCTTAGATGGCAGACTTGGCTGGATGATAAGAAATAGGACCCTAGAGCCAAAACTCAAGCTGAATTACCAAGAAACTAGATTTGATTTTTTTTTTTAATTGTATCATTATTGTACTGAAAATTACAACCAGTTGTTTCTGTAGAAATAATATATGAAGAACAAAATGAATGATCTCATATTTTACGTTATTTAGATACAGCATATATAATAGCTAAAATCTAGGCTGATACTTTGATTAATGTGGACAGCTGATTCTTAAGTTTTTGTGGAAAAATAGAAAAAAAACCTTTCTATTTTATTCAGGGACAAGTTACTTATGCTTCAGGTGGAGAGTTTGTCTATGCAACATTCACCATGCTGAAGACAGAAGAAGCTATCTAATATATAATGTTATCATCTGAGAATATAAAAACAAATTCAAAAAGAGGTGAAACTGAACAAAATGTCAATAAGGGGAAGTGGGTCAAATAAATTGACCAGTAAGTACTTAATGAAATTTTCTTTAGCAAATATTCTCTTTTTTTCCAGGCATTTAAATGGTGGTATTTTATTAAACAACTGAGCTTACTGAATATCTGTAAAGGTTAAAATTGGAGTATAGGCCTGTCTGTAGTATGCAGTGGATCCCTTCTGTGTTTTGAGGTGGCATAATTAGTAGATGAGTGGTCAAATAGTAAATTTTCATAGACAATCACAAGTAAATGTATGCAAACTTGTGATTGCTGATGATTTTTGGAATAGAAGATGTGATACATGAAAAATGTAAAGTTTATTTGTGCAGATACCTATGGATTTAAAAAGTTTCATGTCTTTTAACATATACAAGTATTTCTAAAAAGAGGATTCTTTTTCTCTAATCTATGTATGTGTGTCTGTCATGGATTAGAATCAATACCATAAGACTTAAAAGATCAACCATTTAGAAATATATTCATAGTGTGGTTGAGTTTCACACACATCACTTCTGGCCTAAAAATTATTGATCCACTCAAACTTTAACTAAAGCAGTCAGTGATTCATTAGTCAAAACATATCTAAATGTTTATAAACTGTTGTTAACCCGTAGGCTAATCAACAAAAATGAAGAGGAGTAACTGAACAGTATTCATTCTAAGAATTGCAATCACTTAAGGACTCTCATGCAAATGTTTTCAAAAATGTCCTTTAGCTCATTCTTTTACTACAGAAATCATTTCAGTATACTGCATTTGAATTACTCTTTTTTTGATGAGCCTAGCTTGACTGAAGGTACATATGACATAGTGGTAACATGTGAGGTATCAGGGCTGGCCCAGTGCTTGGTGTATGTGATATCAAGTCTTTGGGGATGGAAATGTCAGTGCACCCAAAATATTGATGGAGAAATTCCTTTTTTGTCATAGACATACAGAGAAAATTTCAAGACCTGGCTTTGTTGTGCTCAGCCTGGTTGTATGAGTAGCAGCTGATTTGTGTTTCTTTAAATCTTTTACCTGTATTATTATTCAGGCTTACTGTCTTAAACTGAAAGCATCCATGAAGATATGTTAAAGGATTTCTTGCCTGTGAATAGGACAAAAGTTAGGAGCAGAACTTGGATGAAAACAACCCTTTAGGATAGCTTGGGATGATTGGAAAGCTTATTAGAATGTGTGGTATCAACTGATTTTGATGCACAACTGGGAGGCTGTTCCTGACTTGCCGCTCACCTGTATGTACACTTGTGCATATCTATGGGTGCAGTGCTGTACCACACAGGCTGAAGGCAACTTAGTGAAGAGATATGCCTGATATGCCTTTGAGGAAAATACAGAAGAGTTGCCAGTTGTGCCTGCTGTTGCACATTTTTAACAGCATACAACGTTTAAATTGCCACAGCTTTTGGTTGAGTTTCATTAGCCAATTGATGTAACTGAAAACGTTCCGGTATAAATTTTGCTGCTTTGATTGTCTCACATTGCCTGGTTCTTGCTGCTGCTACCGTTGCCTGCCCTCTGTAACACACCATTGGATATAAGCACAAACATGGCTTTTGTGTCTTATGTTGATATACTTGTAGAGAACTCAGTACTCTGCAGGATTTTCTGTGTCCTAAGGCATCTAACTGATGGTGTGCATACAAATTAAGCTGTAGATTGTGCTGGCAATTCCACAATTCTTGTTTTCTTACATTTTCTGTAGGAAAGCTGAAAATGAAAATTAATGTGTTTTTCTATTTGAAAGTTTTTGGTGGTGGTGGAATTTTAGTTTCTTTCAAAGTTATGAAAAGAATTAAATCAGATTATTTTTTTTTGTTTCCCCAAGAAATACCTTAAATAGAAACTGTTTGTTTATCTACTTATTCATTAATTTTAATAAAGAGGGTTTGTTTTAAAAACTCCCCCCAACCAACTGTTGTTATTTATTGAGCATTATTATGGGGAAATACTGCATAAAATATGGCTAAATAGCTATAAAGGTGTATTAAAAAGTGAAGCAACATCATGAAATATAAATATAGCTTTTAGGTGTGGCAGAAAACAAGCGAAAGCTATATCCATGCTAATAAATGAAATAGGCTATGGTCTATTCTTTACTCCTGTTTGCATCTCTTTCCTATAAGAGGTACTGCTGCTGCAACTAGTCCCACTGCCTTGTCACCCATCTGAGCTAGTGCTGACCACCCCAGGCAGCTCCATCTCTGAGCCTCTGCTTGCAATTACAAGTGTGAATGGGCTACACTGCAGATGGTCACAGTTCCCTACTTATTCCCTGGCCCTTAGTTTCATAGTAAAAATGTAAAAAAGGAACTGGTTTTCTGCGAACCTTTTGGTAGCATTTCAGTTTACCTACTCATCTTTATCCTCAGTGACTAGAGAGCTTTTCTCATAAGGGAAAGCATCACTCCTGATGAGCAGAGCACAAGAAAAAACTTTTGGCCTGAAATAGGAGTAGTCTGTTTCAAATGATCATTTTCAATAGGGTGTGAATCACCACCATGTCATCAAGAATATAACAAAATTGCATGAGAAAATTCTGTCAATATAATGCTATTTCCATGGACTATTTTTTATGACTACAAATTGCATTTGCTGCAATAAGTTACAAATGTAATTTATTACAAGTTAACATCAGGACTGAGACAAGTCATTAAAAATGTATAATACACAAAATTTTGTTTCCCCTGATAAATGTGAAGTTTGCTAGGCTCAACTCCCCTCATTAGTATGTGACAGTACTGGGAGATACTTTGATCCAGAAGGGTAGATATACATGCTGTATGCCATCAACGCATTTTAGCTTTAATAACAATCCAAGAGGTTCAGCATATTGCTTAATAAAAGATCAATGCAGTAATATGATTAACCACCCTGTGTGTTGCTTTCTTTCCATTTGTGAGAAAAGATAGTTCAGGAGCTGCACAGCAGTGAATAGCAAAATGGCTAATTGACAGGCAAGATGAAGGTTTTCCTAAGGGTTTATTCTTCCACCCCACCCTCAGGGCTTTCTTTGTTGGTAGAATGCTGTTAACTCTTTTGTTTAAGGTCTCTTACCTTTAAACAAGCTTGTGGAAGAGCTTTTCATATTTTTTAGCAGTAGATTTACTTGCTGAGTAAATATAGCTGATGAAAGAAAAGTTGGTGATCCATAAAAGACCAGGCTGCAGGGATCCTCATTAATCTTCCAATAGTTTTTGCTGTCATTCCTCTTTTAAGTTCCTTGCCTTGTAAAGTGTTTGCGGAAAATGTAAGAACACTTTTGCCTTCCACTAAGCAGTGATTTCCAGTCAGATCTCAACAAAAGCTCTAACTTCCTTTCAACTAGTTTTAACTTCAGCTGTGTTATTGGTCAGGTTTCTCAGCTGTGAAAGGGGAAACACTGTTTAACTTAGTATTACAAAAGGAGAAAAAGGAATAAAAGAAGAGTAAAATAATTTTCCGCTGATGGTAATGTGACTACATCATTAAATGGATAAGCTAAGTGGGATACAATGATTAAATAAATAAAAAATGATAATAGAATATGTTCAACTTTAAGTAAGAGACTGTCCTTTGGAAATCTTAATTTCTCATATAGAAATAATAAGCACATGGCATGAAATTGAGAAAGTTAATATAATTGTCTGTGACAGATTATGGTAAGATTAGGACAGAGGCCTGCATTTTAGAAGGTATTTCAAGTTTGGGATTGCTGAGCTAATGGTTTCTTAGCAGGGCCTTCTTCTGAGAATGCTTAAACTGGCTCATGTTCAGATTGCATTTCGTATTAGCACTGTCCAGCATTTCAGTTCATTTGTCAGATATGCTTCCAGTAAACCCTAGGAATATTGAATCATGATTTGAGGCAGAAGGGACTTTAAAAATTACCTAGTTTCAACCTTACTTTCAAGCACGGGGGAACCTTCCACTGGACCGGTTTGGTCAAAGCCCCATCCAGCCTGGCCTGGAACACTTCTGGGGATGGGGGATCCACAACTTGTCTGGGCAACCCATTACAGTGTCCCACCACCCTCACAGTAAAAAATTTCTTCTGAATATCAAATCTAAATCTACTCTCTTTCAGTTTAAAGCCATTCCCCCCTTTTCCCATCACTCTCGAGCTTTCTTCTACATACTGGAAGTCTACTTTAAGTTATCTCCCGAGTCTTCTCCAGGCTGAATGACCCCAAACCAATTCTCTCAGTTGGTCTTAATAGGGAAGAGAAGTGTTTCAACCTTCTGGTCATGATTGTGGCCCTTTTCTGAACTTGCTCCAGCAGTTCCATGTCCTTCTTATGTTGGGGTCCTCAGAGGTGGACACAGCACTTTAGGTGGGGTCTCACAAGAGCAGAGTAGAGGGCCAAAATCACCTTCCTTGACCTGTTGGCCGCACTTATTTTGGTGCAGCCCATAATACAATTGGCTTTCTGGACTACAAGTGCACATTGTCGACTCATGTCCAGCCTCTCATCACCAGCATGCACAAGTCCTACTTGGTGGGGCAGATTTCAGAAGAAGTCATAGGAAATAATTCACGTTCTTTCATGGACAATAGACAAGGAAATCAAATGGTTTTAAAAACTCCTATGATTCAAAAGATAAAAAAGAATACAAACCACCGAAATTCTGCAAGTTTGCATCCAATCAAGGGAAACTAAAAGGACTTTTTGCTAAGGGGAGGGGAAGAGAGATGCAATCTTAGATATTGTCTCCACATTTTCTCTAGGATAATGCAAATTCTTTAAGAACATATTTTTGCTCCTCTTTCAGCTATATTTGGCACACTTATTTTCTGAGCTAGGTGAAAGTATTTTAGTGGATAAATTTTTGTAACAAAATATAAAACCTTAAAAAAATGGAAACATTTGAACTGGGATTAAGTTTAATAAATAGTTCTTGATGGAGAAAAAAAAAAGAAATTTAAAAAAAGAATGAGAAACACTGCAATATTCCCGTTCACCATTCCTGTCACAACCTTGTTTGTTTGTTTGTTTGTTTGAACATCATTGAGAAAATTAAGAAAGTTCTGTTATGGTAGAAGTGGTGATACTTGCTTCTGGTAACTCTATTGCTGAAGACCACTCTGGAAACTGGGAGGCCAAGGTTTTGATTTATTTTCTCTTTTAACTGAAGCAAACCCACAAATTCCATGAATATTGACAATGGATTGCTCTTTCTCCAGTCTTCTACATTACAGCTTTTCTGGTTTTTCGGTAGCACTGAAATTATCATCAGGGCATAAGCTAGAATTTGAGAGGCAGTTTTATACAGCTTAATTCTAGACAGCTAAACAAGTAATTTATGTAAACCGTCTTCTAGAATCTATCTATAGTCAATGCTAGGTCAGCAAAGTAGTCTTAAGACTTGTCTAACGACTAGTTTGAGCTGTGAATCTTTCTTTGCTCATGGTAAAGAGAATTTAGATTATTACCTAAAACTAGTCTTTACAGAAGTAGGCTAAAGCTGGATGATCCTAGTGCATCTGCTCTTCTAGCATTTTTTTCTCTCATTTGCTCTCATTTTTTCTCTTTGACCTGGAGAATAGTTATCTATTTATGTAATTGTCACTATTTTTTTAAAAAAATGCCATATTAAAACACAGCTCTAACTGATGAACTTATATTTTAATAGGAGAATGAAGATGTTAAGAGGAAAAGACTAGCAAGTGTCCTGAAGGAAATATTTGTTCTTCTAGTAAAAACTAAGTGTTATTTTATCTCTGAAATTTGATTTTGCTATCATTGAGTTACATATACAAACTATCTAACATTATCCCCAATGCTATAAAAGACATTGCAAGGTAATAATGTGTTGAGTTGCTCAATAAGTGTATCTATCTTTGACAACATAAAATAATCATGTTTGGTTTTGTCTTGGTTTTTTCCTATTATTTGGCCTTAAAGTGATCTGTAAACTAAAATTTCCCTTTTCCTATAGAAAAGTAATCATATTGGTCAGATGCAGCAACATATTTGTGTTTTTACAAGCAAACCCTCAACAGTTGCAAAAATGGCTCTGTGGCAGACTGGCTTATTCAGTGTATAGGTCAGCCTTAGACAGATGGCTAATCCCTGAGAAAGTCGTCAACAGTGAGTTACAGGACTGCCTGGGGCAAGCTCTCTTCATGGAAATGAGCTCACCTCTTCCTCCATTCCCAGATTCCTAATTCTTGGAAACACCTGTTCCTTTACCTGGGGCTTCTTAGCTCAAGAGAGTTATTTCAGCTCATTCCTTTGTAGCCTTGGCTTTGTAGATAGGTCTTTGCCTGCTGGGTAGTGATGGAGGGACCTTTCCATCAGGGAAGAAGGCATTGACTCTCTCTGGTGTGGGGCTGTTTGTGAAGAACAAAACACACAGACTCTGATTGTAATTGAAAGTTGGTCCCAGTGTCAGCAGAATAAACAAGCTCAGATACTAACATTAACTGTTGTTTGCAACATTTATTGCTACTGTGGTGCAGGACCTCCATGGTAAGGCAATTATGATCATAAGTGAAAGTCTGTGTCTCAAAGACCTTTAGTCTATAGACTGCAACTAAGGAACAGCAAATAATATCCACTGGTATAACTTTAAAGGAATGAATGGGCTTAGAAAATCAAGCATGTTAGCAGAATCCAGTCACTAACAAGCAGTTAATATTTAGGAAAGACCCAACACAGTCTTGACTTAAATTATAAAAAATCACAATTTCAATGAGGCCTTTACATTTTTTCTCCTGGCTCTTTGAGGCAGAAAACAAAACAGAACAAAAACCTCCAAATAACAAAAAAGTAGCCCAACCCCACACAAAACAGATAAAGAAAATAATGGCCTTTTCCACTACTTGTTCTGAGGTATAACAAATAGGACCTAGAGAAAATTCATGCTAAGTGTTACATTCTGTGAACAAGACTAGTCTACTCTAGAGAAAGCTAGTTGTGATTTGGGTGAACATAAAGTACCCGGCATGACTTAGATTACAGGTCACAAGTTGCTCTCCAAGGTGAATATCTTCAGCAAGTTAGCTATAGCCCCATTCTCTCATGGCGGAAAAACACAGTACTACCTCTGCTGATGAATTTTGAATTAATAAGTGTGATAAGTCCTATTTTCCTGTTTTAAAAATACGCAAGTCAAAATAGGAATGCTACAGTAAAAACTGGGTACAATAGATGTTTCAGAGGTCTGTCTTCCCAAGATATTTTCAACAGAACCAGTCAGTTCTAATGTTACAGTTTCTGCTCTGTGCTACTCTGGAATGTTGAGAGACTGATCTGGTCAGGTCCATCTCCTTCGTTGCTCTTACAATGTTTCTAGGCTGAAACATCTGGGCTGCTCTGCTTCTACTGCCGTGGTAATTGCTCTGGGGATTGAAAAACAGAAAGGAACAGAGCAAGGAAAGGAAGGACAAAAAGAAGAATGGGAAGAAAACACAGAAATATACTGAAGGAATGTCAGAGGTTAAAAATCTCTTCTTCTGTGTTTGAAACTCTATGGACAACTGGTCAGATGTCCTTTGTGGGTACCTCCTGCTGATCATGAGTGCTTAATAGAAGCATTATGATGACAATGATAACAATAGTAGAAACAGTATCTCTTTTTTTCTTGAACTCACTACTGAGGCCATTTGAAGGGAAAGTATTTTCTTTTCAAAGCTTTGAGAAGTGAAGTTATAGATGGAATATAATATCCCAGACTATTTCATTAAAAATTTATCTCTTTTTCAGTAATATTCTTTTTATTTCATTGATTTTTGAGTCTGGCCCAATCTTCACATAGGTGCGTGCTGAGCTTTATTAAAATTCCACATCAAGTGAATAAATATTTTCCCCCCACTTTCACCCCACTTTCCTCAAATAGTGGATGTATTGTTTTATTAATTTTTGAGCATTTTGAACAACTGAATTTTCCATTAGGAAAAGTATTTTGCCTTTTAGTATTTAGATTTTTACAACAGGAAAATAAGAAACAATAAGGCATATCGGTCT
Source organism: Formicarius rufipectus (assembly GCA_013399695.1). NCBI lineage: Eukaryota > Metazoa > Chordata > Aves > Passeriformes > Formicariidae > Formicarius > Formicarius rufipectus. The sequence goes on along the minus strand of VXAU01005770.1, from coordinate 62,891 downwards.
GTGTTGCAGGCAGTTGGCTCAGCACTATCAGCCATACTGCTGGGAAGTGTTTTGAAGGTATCAGGAAAAAGCAGAGGTTTCAGATTTGATAGAAGAGAGTGAGTTAAGATCACAGATGTTTACAAGGATACCTTTCCAATCACAAGTTAAAAAAAAAATTATATATATAGAGAAGAAGAGCATGAAGACCTGACATAAAAATTAAACAACTGCATTTAACAGGATGAAAATTGCTAAGATAAGCCATGAAAGGCTCTTCCTTGAATGTGAAAGAAGGCAGTCAGGGTGCAAGAAAGAGGTAAAAGCCAAGAGAAAGACATAGAGGGATGGGTTGAGTGGGTCAAAGTGCTAAGCTATAAAAAAGATCTTTACAGAACCATTTTGAATGTATTGAAGGAGAAAGATTAACTGTCTTAGGGCCTGTGAGAAGGATGTTATGTTAACTGAAATGACCAATGACAGGAAGCATCTGAAAAAGATTGAAAGGATAGAAAAGTATTCAACCAAGAGATATTTCAAAAGATTTAGACACATTCTGGAAACAAAGATCCAGAAAAAAAATCTAAAGAGGCCTAAACCTATCTATTAATCTTCATTAACTGTTAAGCAAGTCTAAATTACTGCCCAGATTTAATTGTTCATACAAGTTTCTATGATGGCTAGGTGATAGATCTGATTGACAGACAAGTATTTTTTCAACATAAAGGAAAAAAAGGAGGAAGACTTTAGGAGGAAGATCAAGTTTCTATTTTAGCCATATGTAGTCTGAGCTGATGACTAGATGTCGTGAATGAGTGCACCACCACACTCGGTATCTTCAAGTATGTATGAGAGATGAAATAGGATTTTGATTTCTACAGGAGGAGACAAGTTTGGCCAAAAGTAGAACTATAATTTGTCATAGCAGAGGAAGAAAATCAGCTTGTATTTGAAAATAAAATTACCTGTACAGAGAGCAAAAAAAGAACAGTTTGTAGTTCCATCACACTGAGGCTTCTCCTTTGATGAATGCAGTGAAGGGTCAGACATTAGAAGCTAGAGAGGATCCAAGAAAGTATCACAGAAGCTAACTGAGACAAGAGTTAAGGAGAGGTCAGTAATATCAAACACAGTTGACAGATTAAGATGAAAGAGGGTCTGGCAAAAAAGAGTCATTAGAAACTGTAGTAAGAATAATTTCATTTTACATAAGAGGAAATGCTGGGAAATAGTTTACATTAGAGAAAAAAAATAAGGAATATTTTATAAATACTGATCAATTAACTCAAATGCAGAAGAAAGTGAGATTAGATTTTTTTTCAGTGGAAAGGTTAATATTTGTTGCATTGGGAGAAACACAAAATGGAATTGAGAGCTGGTGGATAACAAGAAGAAATAAAAATGAACCATAGATTTATGAGATTGGAGTGTACCTAGGATTCAAAAGGGGAACAGAAAAAAGAAACAAGATAGTAAGAAGGTGTGTGTTTTATCAGATGATATTTTGTTTGGATAGTGGTTCAAAATTATGTATATATTTTAATCAAACACAGATTATCTTAGAATATTCTATTCTATTGTAAAAATTTTCTTGCATGGTGCCATGAAGTATTTTTGAGAAATTCTAGAAAAGATTAAAACCCCCAAACAAACTAACTTACTTCCCACTTGTTATATATAACACATAGCAAGGTGAAGCTTAAGAAAAAGACCTATTGATAGCAAAGTGCTTAAACATTTCTTGGATTGCTATGACTGCACTGAGAATCTATGTTACTGACACAGAATTATTTATGAATATTAGAGTTTCTTGAAATCATCTCATTAATTTTCAATCATAATTTCATTGAGCTTAGATTTATATATTAAAAAATAGTGAGGCACAGCAATGGTTAAGGCAATTCTGCATAAGCCAGGCTTTTCCCATGAGAAGCAATCTGCACACCTATATTTCTAGACTGCATTCTCAATCAATTTTGGAGCAAGGAAAGTATAGCAAAGTGTTCCTCAGGACTGGGAATGAATTCCACCTCACCACCAACTACCAATTTTGGAGCTGAAGACTCCATGCATTATTAAATCAATAAGTTTTAAAAGTTGTGTTAGACTGACATTAACCCACTATAGTCAGAAATGTTAAAAGTTGACTAAATTTGGGTCAGGATGTCACTGGTGAACTGATTCTTAACTTTTTATGTAACCAGACTTAGATTTTCTTGGGGTGAAAGACGATATGTTTTGTAAAGATTTGTTTCACACCCTTGTGACTGAGTACTGAAGTAGTCTTGAATAGTAATATATTGTAATCAGTCTTTGCTATAATACCTTAGTACCATGAAGCAGTTAAACAATGAATTATCAGTTAAAGTTATGCCCTCAACTGTGTCTGATATATGGTGCTATCTGATCTGTGTCCTCGTGTTGGCTTTAAAAGGCCATCCATTGCTTTACAAAGGTCAACTTTTTCAGCCTTGTACTAAACTCTTCATCATTTTGTAAGCAGATGTCCTGGTTTTAGTAGCCAGGATCAGTTTGTCACTGTGTGGGTGTGTATTCTAAAACCCTCTATGTCATTTTTCCCACTGCTCACAATGGCCCATTAGCAGCTATTGTCTAAGGCACACCCAATCCCTCAGTCTATAGGCTGTGTGTTTAGGAAATTCTGTGAGATAAGGAACTTTTTCCTGCCTCCACACCCACCTGAGGGGTCATATCTGCTCATGAGCCATCAGTGATGCCAAAAATATGCCATTGTTCACCTCACAGAGTAAATCACCCATTGTGAAAGTCTCCACCCAGGGGGCAGGACTGGACGTTCCCATTTGAGTCCAAGTGAATATAAGCTTGGAGTTTGGGACTGGAGGCTCTCTTCAGAACCAGAGGAGGACCAGAGCCTCGATCAGACTGAGACTGCCACCAGATTGCAACCATCACTTTCACCGGCAGGTATCTTGTTCGTTTTTTTTTTTTTTTTCACTTTGAACTCAGGAGGGCCACTGTGTGCTCAGCACAAGGTTGGTGAGCTCCACTCTGCTTGTGCCCCCCTGTGCTGGGCTGTACATCTGGTGGATCGTACATCGTTTGTGGCACAAACAATTTTCTTTCTGTTTCAGTGTATTGGGTTTTTTTTGGTGATCTTTTATTAAATTGTTATTCAGACTTGCAATCCCATTCTGAGTTGGATTCGTTTCTACTACTGGTTTACCTCTAAATCAGCACAGCAGATCAACAGGCAGCAGAGAGAACAATGCAGGAGATGAAAATTCCAGCTTCATTTGATGAGGAATTCCATAGCATGGCAAGAGTCCAGATCATTGCTTGGGATTGAATCCTTCATTCTAAAATTCTCTTACTTAGTAAAAATGGATGTATGTTTTCAGTCTGAGTACTTTGTAGTTTAACCTTTTTTTTCTGCAGGTTTCCCAGAAGAAATAAGTCCAGAAAGCACGAGGCTTGCTGCAGCTGAGCTGTACAGATGGCCTACATGTGCACATAAAATCAGATGGATTGACCTGCCCATATGTAATGGATATGTCTCTGCTGCTCGTCCACCTGAGCTGCCAGGCATCTGGAATTCTCAAAAAAAAAAATCTCCAAAATACTCAAATTCCACCTGGATGCCATTTCTAGGAGTAAGAAGAGGACATAGCAGGAAAAACCTGGACACATTGCAGCCCTAGTAAAATCAGACTAGTTAGCTTAGAAAGCAACCAAATAAAATAAATTGTGTATTCTGCATTCTCTGTCTTGTGCTGGAAATGTAGCATACCTGTCCATATGATTTTAGGGTGATTTTTTATTTTATCACTTTTATCATGGAAAATAGTGAGAAAAAAGACATAGGGATGCTCCATTACAATGCATTGGGTTTGCAGGCTTCTTTAATGTCTATAGTTTCTATAACATGAAGTTATATTTTTCATATTCCTCCCAAGAGTCATTATCACATGTAGTATGAATGTGTATGCACAATGATTTAAAATATCTACAGTGGATCTGCAGCTCCTACTGCAGTTACAAAACAAGCTCACTGAACTCTTTTTCAACATCTTTTAAGTTTTATATATATGAAACACAGCCACTGCTATTGTTTCTTTGCAGGATTAAGGTAATGACTCCTTTGAACATGGGCACACTCTGTTTTGGTAATAGTGCAGATTGCATATGATAAACCTGCAGTACTCAATGGAAAGTAAATATCCCAATGGAAACTGACTACTGAGAGTGCGGAGTTGTTGCTTTAAAACCACAACATATTGCCTAATTTAAATTATGTAAACTGATTATTCTACATTCCAGGCTAATTGCCTGCAAAATTTCATTATAAAAATCGCAGCTGTTTTCTGGTGAATGTGTGCAAGATATTGTGTTTGTTTGGTTGGTTTTATTCATTTGAGAAAAGAAATATGTGTCCGAAACAATTTTTTTTTTCAGTGTTCAGAGTAACATCTAGCATAAAATGTTTAACACAACAAGTTTAAGCTTATTGAACCTTATTGCCTAACCTTCCATCCACACTAGCTCTCTATATAGACCCTTACCATCATGTTTCTATGGAGTGTGTACACCAATGCCTTTAGACACATAGGGCTTCAAAGCATGCCAACTCAATCTGGGTGCAATTTATATATAAAATGGGCAATGCTTATTCTTATTTGCATATAAAGAGCCACATACATCTTCAGATATGAATGGAAAATTCTGTTTGACATCAGTGGAAGTACATGATCTAAAACTAACATATGGTCCACAGTTTGTGGAAAACAAACATTCTGGTCCCACCTTTCTTAAAAGACAGATACATAAGCTTATGCACTGTACTTCTGCAGACTGCAAAATGGAATAAATATAATTATCAACTATCTTTTTTATATTCTTTATTTTGGTGTCTGTCTTCATCCAGAAAGATTGCATTTTAATTAAGCATTTGGAGAGACTAATAACTAAAATTTTTCATAGAATAAACTGCTGATAAAATACTAAATTTACCAGAGAAAAATATGACCGATGTCTTAAAAGTCTAGTTCTTTTACCTGTATAGACACAGGTAAAAATTACTGCTTTCCATGAATACCATTAACTGCAATGGTGATCATGATGTGTGAGCAAGATAAGTCTGGGAGTCGTGCCTTTTATAGTAATTATATCCAATCAATGAATCACATATTTCTGTGTCATCTCTCCAACTGCAGGCAGTGTCAGGTCTCTCCATAAAAGACCAAAACAGTAACTGCAGACACTAGTCACCCAGTGACTGAAGAGGGTTTTGTGGTAGACACTATTTAGTGACTTTTCAAAAACACCTGCGTGACTCAGAAGTTTGAAAGTGGCTTAGACACTTAGGAAAGTCAATAGAAATTATGCACCTCAGGGCCAGATTTTTAAAGGCTACTATCTTCCATTGATTACAGGAATTAGGAACCTAAATACCTTTACAAATCTGGCACAAGAGGCTAAATCACATTTGAAAGTCAATAGGAATTAGACTCCTAAGTGCCTAAATCAAATGAAAAAAAGACGTGTTTTAGGAGTGAGAATCTTTATAATTGTATTCCCGCTAGTGTAACTGCAAATTATGGGTTCAATTATTCCACTTAGGCACAGCTCAGAGGAAGAAAGTGGTATGAAGTTGCAATGCCCCAGAGGAAAACAACCATTCCTAAACTCTTTCAGGAGATGCAGCATACTGCTTCATGAATTTTAGGCTTGTGAGAGAAAGAAATCATGGTTTTGTTTTAGGCTGTTTTCTTTAAAACATCACTATAAAGACTAATGACTCTATTGCTATTTCTTACTATTTATAAAACACTGTAATTTTTTAAAAAAAGAACTGTTTGTTATTTCTTACAGTTCTGAAAACTGATATAATACTTAAAAAAATAAAACTTACAATGTAGGGACTAAATCGCAATACTTGAATGGTCATGTATGTGCTCCAGTGAGATAACTAGTAGGATCAAGAAGTAACTTTTTCTCAAGTAGTCATTGTGAAAAAATGTGAACAAAATACCACCACAAGTCGAGACAAATAATATGTTAAACAATAGAGAAATGAACAGAAGAAAAAATAACAAGAAGGTAGAAATATTTTTCCAGTGCTGTGAAAGACAAATAAATGTATAACAGTGGCACAGAATTACATTTGTAATGTTTTTACCATAATTGCATAGGAGAATTAATGTACCACTATCAATAGGGTAGTGATTATATGCAAAGGTCATTTCTCTTCACATTAATCAAGGAGTTAACAATGATTAAGATGATTCAAGAAAATAATAGAATGAGAAGCTGGTAATTATTCAGAGAAAGAAAGAAAATAAACAGGAAATATCATGTATTGCAAAAATTAATAAGAAGGCTCCAAAATGAATACGACATTCATTTCTAGCATTATCCTATTTGGGGAAAGAAAAAAAATTCCATTTGAACTATCAGTATGACATCCAATAATCTAAATATTTTTTAACTCCTCATTTGAAAGACTAATAATGGCAACTGAGCATGGCATATAAATACAGATATGTAAAGGAGGCCTCTGAAATCACATATGGCATAGCAAAAGTAAATTGGCAACTGTTACTCACCAAGTCTCACCGTGTACCAGTTAGGGACAAGCCTACAAAGTTATCAAATAGCAAATATAAAGTAAAGAAAAGAAATACTGATTGTTTTTCACACAGAATATAGTTACATACATTGCTTTTTGTTATATACAATTGTAGAGCTGGTCAAAATAAAGACGAGTGTTATTGACAGTTTTAATCCTATTAGCATAGAGGTTAAATCTGAAAATCTCAGGTAGAATGTAGATGAGGAAACTTCTTGAGAAAAGAGGAAAATAAGAACATCAGCAGAAAGATTAAAAGTATCTTATTATGTTCTCCCCTTAACAGAAATTAGCTGCTGACACTCCCTTTATGATGATGCCTAAAATCCTGTAAAATAGGCACTCAGAGAAACATTAATGGAGAAAGATGGATAAATACCTTTATTGGGAGTTTCCATGGAGGTGCACACCACCTCCAGGCCTATATCCCCCGCCCCTAGTAATGTTACAGTTATTATAATCTTCCAATAATTAACATATAAGATATCTATAACTAACCATGATGCCATTTCCCTTGATGTCCCACCCCCCCCAGGGTCCTAAGTGTTGCCCCCTTGGAGCAGCTCCAAGGGTTCTGGACTCCTCTTTTGTTTTGTCCTTTGGTTACCTTGCAGGTGTCTCTGCAAAACACTATGACCTTCAGAGAGCTTAAGAATATGTGAGAAAATTACTTTAGTGACTCCTAACACCACTTAATATGTGAGCAAGAAAGCCTATGATTCTAAAACTCTAAAGGTCTACAAAATACAAACCAAACCTTTAGGCATCAATGGACAGATTCATGCATGGCTTAAAGGTCTTTACCTGAAACCCTCTATGAGTAAGACAAATCACTCTGGAGCAAGCAAAAGGAGTGTGGAGGAAATAAACAGAAAAGGGAGGAGGATAACAATTTAAGGATCACAAACATAAGAGCAGGGAAACAGGAGGAGACATTAAGCACAGTCCCCCAGGTGCACTCATCATTCTTTGGAAGACTGGTTGGCACTGCCTGCTGATGTCATACATGGAAATGGGACAGGACAAGGCAACAGTTATTGAGTCTGCAGTTGTCCACTTCCCCCTGCAGCTTCCTTTTCCCAGTACCAGAAATAAGCAGAGCCAACAGGAAGGTAATGAGAGCAGAGGGCATGGAGAAGCCTCAAGCCTCACAGATATAAAGGAAAAGGAGAATAAGATAACATCTACAGCTTCTTGAGGAGGTGGCAGAGGGACTGCAGCTGGTATAACAGACATTCATTTTCACCAATGTCTGTGTCTTGCTGCAGGAAACATGGTTACACTAAGAACTGCTCTATGTCCATTAATATGTCCATGTGTGGACCATTTTCCATTAATTCACAGTCATATTTTACCAACTTGATGGTTATGGAACCTATCAATTAGTGTCTAGATGGAGTGCAAAAGCAAGGAAGCAGGGTAAAAGAATTATGCGAGGAAGAAATTGTTTTCACAACGCAGTTAAGAGGCTTAGCACCTATATCTTTTGAGGCTGCTTGTGCAGGATTGTGGTGCTCTCCCATTGTCTGGAAAGTTGTATAAGGACAGAACCCAATAAAGAGACCTGCACAACCAGAATCACTCGTGTGTGGAGGTCTTCCTCCTCCAAGGCTTGCCTGAGTGAGGAGGGGATCAAGGCATTCAAAGTGGCCCTCATCTTGTGGAAAACAGAAGGGGAAGTACTGTCAGTCAGACGTCATGGGCCCATATATACCCAGTGACTATAGAGCAGATGGTCTCCAGCCTTGCTGACACCGTTCTTCCAGATGCTAAGACAAAGGTCTCACCCATGTATACATGCGTATTGCAGCACAAGGGTGCACAAGGGTAGTGAAACAGTTCAGCAAGATTCCCCTGTTTGCTGACAATAAGAAATATAGTTATTCCCAAGAACTTATATGTCCTATTGGCATATGCTGTTGGGAACAGTGATGTCAGTTAGATAAAGCTTTGGTCTAAGCCTAGCAGTCCTTATTTTTGCTTGGAATTCTGTCACCCTTGTATGCAATAAATTCAAGCTCCCTTTATAGCCAGTGAAGGTAGAGGTACCTTCAAATAGTGATTTATTTAATTCTGGAAATGGCTTTCTCTTTGATGCTAGGGTGGATGAACCTAGGACCCTGTGAGAAGATTGTATAGGAGGAAGCTGTTTATATATATTGAGTAATATCAAAGGAAAAAAGTTCTTATTGTCTGACTTGGTGCTGATCTGATATGAAGGTGAGTAACTTTCATAATGTCAGGTCTAGATGTTGAATTGTGGCCATAAAAATATGGGGGTTTTTTTCAGCATTTAGTATAAATAAATATTTAGTACCCTTACAGGCTCATTTTTTGCAGGATATGGAACAATAGACAATTTGAAGTCTATTTGTATTGCTCTATTAATGCAATAAAGACATCCTCTGAAAATTTCCAGTATTGCAATACTTTCACAGCAAGTACTTAATTTCCTATACAAAACAAATCAGAAGTCATATAATTTTGCAACAGAGCCCTGTCAATACCAGTTAAGAATACAAGGGGATTTATGAGGTGCTGGGCTTCTGATTCCGCTATGCAAGGTAACCAGAGGTTTGATTTAAAAGCAGTGACCCTTAAAGTTTACTCCTTAGATTTTATAAAAACTTGCTGCTAATTATCAGGGCCATTACTGTCAACAAATCATGACTTAGAAAACTGAACCTGAGACTGTTTACTACCCTATTCATATATAGAAGATTTGTACTTGCAATTCATATCCCATCAAATCCTTTTATCTGTAAAATGACAGGTGTGATTTACATGTGTCACTTGGCTATTAAGATCACTGAAATTCTAGTGCTGAATTTCTTCATATTTCTTTTAACAAGAAGACATTTTAAATTTTTTCCATTGTAATGAGCTATTCACATTAATTGAGAAAATATTGCTTATGGATTCCACAGTTGTAAATGGAAAAATAATTAGTGTTTGAAAATCATATGGCTTCAGTCCTAGTCATTTTAAATACTTAATTGAGTGTTGATCTTGCAAACATTTGTGTATGAGTACTATAATTAAGATTAACAATGCATCTACAACTTTGTAGATTGGATTTTTTTCTGATATATCCTAGTATTTCCTTTTGTAGATTATGGGATACATACAAAAAAAGGTTAGTTTGTAAAATCAATTGCTTTCAGTTGCTGCTCATTAAGAGATCTCAAGGTATAATAAGCCATGAAAGGATTTGTTTTCTTTCTCTTAGAAGAGATTTGTAAGTTTTATTCCTAAATCAAATAGAGTATTGTCCTTTATTCAGATCGCTCTTGAAAGTTCCATTAAGCATCTGAACTTACTGGTTATAAAACATACTTATGTTTCTGATTAACATTCAGTTTCTAACTTTAAAAAAGCAACCATAAAATGTATGAGAATTTTGTTTTCCTTTGGGAATTTCAACATTTCCATCCAACTGAATGAAGAGAATATCACTGAAGAACTAAATTGCTTCTTATAATTTTTCACCTATGTTGTTTACAATTACAGTTTTGTTTCTATTAATAATTTGCTTTTCAATGTAGGGCAAAAAAGATTCCAAAAGGTATAACTAATTAATCCTTTCTGTTAGCCTATGGTACATAAGACTGTCATTGTATTCAGAATATGCTAATGTTTCTGTCAAGTTGCTTTTGTCTCCTCTCATATCATGACCTCTAAGTACTATAAGCAATAAATTATTTTTCTGATTGCAATAAACAGGAACCATAAAAGTTCTAATGCAGCACAAGGAGTACATGTATATTTGCTTAGTAAATCAAACTTTCCATGGCTTTTAAAAATGAGTATAAAAAAATCATTCCTCATTTATTGAAATGAAAAAGTATAACCTTTATTTTGAAAGAAACTGAGTCCCTTTCTTCCTCATAAAATCATTGTACTAGTGTAGATTGGATTAGGGACTGTAACTAAGAGGCAATAATCATTAACATTAAAGGAAAACATCTCTTCCTTTTGTTCTTGAAATAGTTCATTTGTTTTAATAGAAGTTCAATAACCTTCCTGCTTTGCATGAAACAGCGTTCAAAAAGTATGTGGTATTTATACATGTAATTCCCTTTAGTACTAATTAAAACCCATAATTATGTGTGCAAGACCTTCCCATGTGCCACCTAGTGAATTGTCTCAGATAGCAAGTTTCCAGTCTAGGAAAATGTCATACGCAGAAGACAGCATGGGGAAAAAAATGAAAATACAACAAAATAAAATGAAAAAGCGCCCCCAACCTCCGAAATTCAAAACAAAAACAACAAAACTTCCCATGAACCAAAAACAACTCCCCAAAAACCCCAAACACCAGCAAAACAACCCAGAGAAAATGTAATGAAGGTATTAGAAAAAAATTAATAGCCTTTTTACTTAGTGTGTCATTAATTTCTGTTGAGTAGCTGTCAGTGAACTCTTGACAGCTCCACACCACTGACAGATACGTATCTATTTCTTTTCACTTTACTCTCAGCAACTGCTCCCAGCTACGGCATTCATCAGATCCTTCTAGAACCAGTTAATACGCAAAGTTTGCAGAAAACTATCCCAAATAAGAAAGGCAGAAAGGAAGAAAGAAAAGAAAGAGGAAAAAAAGCAGAAAAGAAAAGAGAAGGGACAGAGAGAAAAGGAGAATGGAAAAGGGAAAGGCCTCTGAGAATATATTTTCCTTTGCTGACTAGAGAGAGATCCAAACAATTGACAAATAATAAGTAACTAATTGGTAGACAGCTAAGAAAAAAAGATAAATTTCAGTCCTAGTGGAACAATGTTCAAAACACATGCAAGATAAAAGAAGTGAGCTTATATCCATTGTTTTTCATGTCAATAGACCACATGATCATTTGTTCTGTAACTCCTTGTTCTGTATAGCAAGATAAAAAGATTTGTAATTGCAATGAAACACATAACCCTATCGAAAGATAAGACACAGGCTCACTATTAGAATCTTCTGATTCAAAGTATCTTTGTCAGATGACAACGTTGTACTTAGCATCTTTATGTAAAAATCTTTTTCCCAAACTAAGGCTTGTCTGTACTGCTGCACTGCTGCACTGTGTCTTCCTCATAGCCCCACTCCCAAAAACTCCTATGTTTGAGACTTCTCACAGGATTCTCAGGCACCTCTCTCAACTGCCTCTTACCCCTACTTATCATCTACCCTTTCTACTGATCCTACCTGAAGGCAGCAAGTCATTAATTTGTTTCTATACTGTGGATTAAATTTCCTGAAACTTTTTTTCCTTTGGATTGCTCTGCCTCTCTTCTACCTTTTTCACTGGTGATGTAAATCTGTTCTCCACACACTGCGGCTAGAAAACTCTTTCACTATAGCAGTTAATACACTTCCTCCAGGGAACTTCCAGTAGCAATGAGATTCACGGTTAGCATTGTTTCTAGTCCTTCTGCCAGGAACAGCTGTGGCTTCTTCACAAAAGATAGATATCTGCTTTATGGTCCCAGGATTCCCAAATTCTGTAGAAAAGGAATAATTTTCGCTTTTAGCCCTATATTATGTGTGTTTTTTTCTCATGCTGACTCATGTTCGTGTTGATTCAACTGGCAATTGTTTTCATTGCCAACTTAAAGTCAAAGCTTTAAAAAATATCTATGATTTCTATCTTAATCCTTAAATTTGATTCTATAACATTATGTTTATTTCTGGTTAATATGCAAAGATAGTTGAGTTGTGGCATTTACAGAATAAATTTATTTAATATTTATTAAATCTACATATTTTACTGTTTTTCAAACTCATCCACTTGAGAGTTTATTCCAAATTTGATTAAATCATTGCTTAGGAAAAGTGCATTAATTATTCTC
>VXAU01005770.1:21252-50424 GCA_013399695.1 Formicarius rufipectus | reverse complement strand
CCCCCCCCCCCCACCCCCCGAACTTCTTTGAGGAGTAACTGGAACTGAAAATAGTACTCTAAAGTGCACTGGTGTACTGCTAAGCACTGCAGCATAATTGCCTAGCTTGTTTAACATGACACTCCTAATAATGCAATCCAGATAGCATTTATGGTATTTGAAATATGTCATGTTGTTGACTCATTTAATTCATCATCTGCTAAAGTACCTAGATTTTTTTCTCTAACTGAAAAGGTACTGATTCTCATATTCTATGTGTATGCATCCTGTTGTTTTTTCTTATCAGGAATACTTTGTGTAATCTCAATGCATTCTGTATTCTTTTCCAAGAGTTATATCCTATTTGTCATTGTTATTCTTATTTTTAATTATAGGTGAGACAAATGTATCCATAATCCCTGGTCACGGTTATCAGGCTTCTGTGATATGCTATACTGTTGAGGTAGACACGGGCTCTGTCATTTACATCTATCTTGTACCATCATGATATTTTGATTACTTTCAAGCCCTGTATTTATCTACAAATGCAATTAACATATTCCCAACTTTAGTCTCCAAGTCATTAATGAAAATATTGAATGATATTGAAGCCAGAATGGATCCCTGAGAGACCCAGCTTAATATCTTCTGCCAAGCTGATGTTGAGTCATTAATACTAGAGTGGAAGAATAATTCGTCCTGACTAATTTACTGGATGAGCCTTATTTTTTCATGTTTAGTGATTGCTAGTGAGAAGATAATTTTTAAATTAATATTCAATTTTTCATTAAAAACCTAATGTAGAAATCACTGATTACCACTTTTCTCTTGAAATACAAGAAATTGCATGGCAATATATGCTTTAAATTGTGTACAATGACATCACTATTTAGGACCTTTATGCACAGAAGAATCACAGAGCAAGAATCAAGCATGGGAATAATATTTGTTCTTCATTTGTTCCTATTATGGATGTACAAAATTATTTCTCTGCCTGGAACCAGCTACCTTGTCGTCAAGATGGTATAGCTAATGCACACAACATTATTCAAAGTTTTCTCTAATGCTATACTAGTGAATTATGTGTGCATGAGGACGCTTTTGGGTGCTGAGGTCAACCAGCATGAAGCTACTCGAGTCTCTGTTACGAAATTCTTTTAGCTCCAGAGCAGGGCATTGTATGTACACTGTTTATTGGATATGGGTTGGTCTGTACAAGCTCTACCTCTGGACATGGTCTGGACCGTGATAGTTGTCATGAGCTAAATTAGTGCCAAGGAACATTTATGCATTTATTCACACAAACAATTGGGTTCCAGCACCTGGAAGCCTTCCCAGACGTGACTGAATTTCATATGATAAATACAGTTTAAGAGTCTACACCTAGTGTTTGTGTGGCACGGTGATGTGTTTTAAATTCATATTCTATTGTACTGTTAATTATTTCTCTTAACTTTTCTGTCACTGAGTATGTCATAGGTTTCTGTAGCTGAATTTTAGTAGAAGGGGGGTGCTTCCAGGATGGTTTCTGTTAGAAGCTGCTAGGAGCTTCTCCTGTCCTATGGAGCCAATGACATCCGGGTCCAGGAGGGACTTCCTGCTGGTGGCCAAAGGTGAGCCAATTAAGAATCATAGTCATGCCTCTGTGATAACGTATTTAAGAATTTAGGAGTGTTGCTCAGCTGGAAATTCCAGCCATGAGATAACAATGCAGAGAGAATCCAAGGTCAGAGAAGGAGGAGGAGAAGGAGGGACCCCACACTGGAGCAGGGTGAGGGAAGCACTGAAAGCTATTCCCCTCCCACTGCAGGCCATGGAGGAGCAGGTGGATGCGTTAAGGAGCTGTTGCCCTGTGGGAGGCCTAGGATAGAGTGAGATCCTGGAAGGGACTTGTGGCCATGACTCCTGGAGAAGGATACCCATCTGGAGCCGGTTTTTCCCCCCAGTAGGAGTGTTGACCGGGGAGTGAACTCAAGTCTATCGAGGACTGACTCCTGTGGGAGGGACACCATGGGAGCAGGGGAAGGACTCACAGCTGTGGCCCCCCTGCAACCTGTGGTGCAGACCGTGGTGGAGCAGGTTGTCCCCCTGCAGCCCACGGAGGACCATCGGGGTGCAGAGACCCGACTGCACCCCATGGAGTGACCTCCAGGACAAGAGCAATGGTGGCAACAGCAACCACCTGCAAAACCCCCGTTCCCTGCTCCTTCGAACTGCTGGAAAGAGGGAAGAGTGGGAGGAGAAAGGTGTTTTTAAGACTGATTTATTTCTTCCTTTTTAGCTTTAGTACTTATCTTGTTTGTAATAAATTTAAGTATTTAGCCACTTTGAGTTTGTTTTGCCATTATCTCTGAGTTGATTTTGGGCTTTTCTCCTTTTCCTTTCCCTCTGAAAAGGGTTAGGGCTGAGGTTTGGGTGGACACTGGGTGAAAACTGCCACAGTGTAGATACATGTAGTACCTGCCTGAAACTGTTCTCCAGCACACTTGCCAGCCTTAGTTTTACATTGGAACCTAGTCCTTGAGGAAAATCAGGTCATTCAGTGGCCAGTGACTCTCTGCTTTTCATCCCACTGTTAGAAGCATAAAAAAGCTGGTAAATAGCCAATATTTTCTGCTGAATCCAGAAAGCAATTACTTATCTCTTCCGCTATAGAGATGGAGATTGCTGTTAGATTTTTTTAATACTTGCTATAGGTGGTTTAATGTTTTGTTTGTGATGATTTCTTGCTAATATACAATTGCTGGATGACCAGATGTTTGATTCTTCTCGAAGGAGGTAAAGGGCTAAGTTGTAATTGCAGTTCCCTCACGGGAGACAATAATTTGGGGCTCTTTTCTCTATCCTGATTCCAGTTATCATTTGAACTTTGAAAAGGTAATTTTATATTGGCTGGAACTGGTGAGTGACTTCAGAAGTTATCTGTAAGTCAGACAGTATAGTAGTATAAGCCTTACTACAGCAAGAAACCAGAATAAAATGATACATCTGGAATAGATATCAGAATGTCTACCTGTATGTTCTTGTTATATTTTTATAGATTTCAACAATGTTCAGTTCATATGGTACAATAATTTCCAACTAATCAACCTTAAATTTTCCAGTTTTATGTGATCTGACACACAAATCTTGTTATATGATTCTTTTAAAGTTTTTCAGGATGTTTTATATTATTAGATCTTAACCAATAAATATTTATTTGAAATGGCTCTAAGCCAATAATATACCTTTTGTTTAATAAAATGCACTATCAACAGTTTAAGAAGTGTCTGTGTTTAATGGTGAATAAAACACTGAATGTTCCTTCCTATGGCCAAGTTGCTGTCTACCTCCAGGTGCTAAATAACAGAGTGAATTTTGTGGTCTCTGCTAAGCCTGAAAGTGGAAACACGAGAGAAATTGCAAGTGCAAGGGATTTCAGGGCAGGACATAGAAAATGGTTAGTGTATAAATGAAGTAATAAGAGCAAAAGATCTAAAGGATATTCAGTGTGATTGAGAGCATTGATTCACAGGATGATTAAACTCAGGTTACTGTAGTGTTTTGGAGCTCTCTACCTTACCCTTTTCCCCATTGATGCATTCCCCACGGCTAGGACAACTGGCTCCATGTGAGGCTGCTCCTGAATTGCATCGTTTTAGAGCTGCCCTTTTGCCTTCCTATGTCAGTGGTAAGCTGTTCAAGAAATAGTACTCAAGTTGGTCCAGCCTTCCCAGCTGCAAGTGGCCACCTCTGCAGGAAGCAAGGTGAGTAGTAGCAGGAAATTGCTGCTTCAGCCAAACTAGTTTAATCTACTTGTGCTCATATATCAACCTCAAGATGAAGTGAATTGAGAGTCGAGTTAGAATTTAAGGTGAAATGTTGAGCAGCTTTCACTCTAGACTCAACCTTGTTTGAATTTTGGGAGTGCAAAATAGTCGCAGAGAAGTATTTTTTTAATCTTCCCTGCTTTCCTTTTCCAGTTAAAAAATTACAAAGTTCTAAATTCTGTTAGGCTTAGGGACTAGCCCCTTCATATCTCAAGCCTCAGCTATTACAGATGTAATTCCTGAGGCAGTGGGACTTCTTCAGCTAGTAGTGACTATTCATTTACACAATTCTTCGTAAGAGTTTGTATATATTTGTCTAGCAGCATTAGTGGGTTTGCATAGCAAGATTGTGGTAGCTGAGGTCTATAGGAGTAGCTTCTCTGAGAAAATGAGAGATGCTTCCCCTCTGTTTGACAGTGCTGGTGCCAGTTGGCTCCAAGATAGCCAAGGCTGAGCCCATCAGTGATGGTGGTAGCACCGCTGGGATAACATATTTAAGAAGGGGAAAAAGGTACTGTGGAAAAGCAAATTTCAGCAAAAGAGAGGAGTCAGAGTATATGAGAGAAATGGCTCTGCAGCCACCAAGGTCAGTGAAGAAGGAGGAGAAGGAAGCGGTCCAGAAACCTCAGTTTTATATTTCAGGCAAATACTATGTTTTTAAAGTTGTAAGACTCCAAAAGGAGGAGAAGATTCTGACTTGATTTATACTTGATTCCTACACATGTATTGTGTACACTTTCTACACTGTGCAGATATTTTTCTCAAAATTCAGCTTTTGAAACAAGTTGGGATTTTTTTCAGTTAATAAGAGAAACTTCAGTATAGGATCACTTTTCTGATTTATTTTCATTATAATAATTAATTGAAAAAGTTGGGGGGTTTTTTTGTTTGGTTGGTAGATTTTGGTGGGTTTTGTTTGTTTTTTTTGTTTTTGTTTTTTTTTGGATGGTTGCTCAGGATGTTTTTTGCTTTGTTGTTTCGATTTTTTTTTACTTATCATTGACAAACAGATATTCTAAGCAACTGGGATTTTCACATTTGCCCATGTAGATCATGACACATTATGAACACAAGATCCAATCAGATTTGCAGTTTAAGGTTTTAAAAACTGTTACTTTACAGATTTGAATTAAATACAGGGAGGGGGGAAAAAGGCAGCACTTAAACAACTGACCAGTGTTTTTTCAGCTGGGAAGTGTTCAGGGCGTATGGGACAGATATTTAGCCTGCAGGAGAATGCAGGGGGTAAAAAGAATGCAACATACGTCATTCCCTCTTCTCTTGCAGTGTGCTTCCTCCCCACAGTGTACATCGACTGGGGGCCAGGGCAAAAAGCTGTGTGGTAATGGGGGCTGTAACTGGGAAAACCATCTCTCTGTACCTTCCACTAGCCGAGTGGGAAAAGAAAGATACTTTGGAGTGGGACAAAAGAAATGAGAGACATTCAGGGTCTCAGACATGGGATGTATGGGTAACTCTTTTCAGTGCAGGAAATAAAGAGATATTTGAAGAGATAGAGTTGATAAGAAAGTGACAACTAAGGAGCACTTGCACTTTAACCAAGTTCACTACTGACATCAGTCCTTCCAGCATAGCATAATGGTCCTCACTGTCTATCTTATTTTTTGGTTGGGATATTTTCTCAGCAGTGTCCAAGACTCCTTGGAGTTTTCTTTTCTCAACAGATTTCCTTGTAACTATTTGTAACTAAGGTGTTCTGACAAGAGTTGTTTCTGAGGAACTTGTAGGTTGGCCAGCTGTCCCTTATTTCATGCCAGAGGAGAACTGATATCTTCAAATCCTTCCAGCCTTCATTTTGAAAGCTGTAGCTGTAGTGTCTGAAAAGGAACTAGAATGAGGTTTGGTACTCCTGGATAATTTTTCAGATTATATGTAAATCAAAAAATCCATTTTCTGTCAAAAACTGGGATATGGAGGATCCCAAGATCTGCATCCTACTAAAACCTCAGGTGTTATCTTTCTGAACACTTATTTATCACAGGAACAGTAGGGAGCTCTGACTCAGTGTAAGATTTTATAGTACTTGAAAGGACACTTAATCAGAGACTCATTTGTAATTTAATTTTATTATCCTTAAAGATACTATAAATATAAATTTAGGGACTGAGGCTGCGAGTCTTTATTCATGCAAATAGCCCCATTGCACTCAGAAAGACTATTTCTGTGATTACAGAATGAGCTCTTAGGTTACTGGGAAGCTACACAGCTGTTAATCAGACAATATAATTTTCATGATAGTTATTCAGAAAAGGTATCTATGGCCATGTCAAGAGGAAAAGAAAAAAAAAAGATTTGAACATTAAGCGTGTATGAGAAAAATTACAATCATATAATAAAAATATGTATTTTATTACAATCTATAAATAAACTTTGGTGTTTAATAATTGTCCTTATGTAAATCTGTCTTAGAATTTATTTTTATTTTTCAAATAAGAATTCCTATCCAGATTCAAACAGTCTACTTTGGTTTAATCATCTATGAGATGATTAGAGCCTTCTATAACGTTCTTCATTTTGTCCAGGATACAGGAATTTATTTTTAGTGTTTGCCTCTCAGTAAAACTAGTTCTATGATAAAGAGTTACCGTGGCACCACTGCCAATCTTGGTATCTGGCATGATTACAGTGCCAGCCTTGGTAACTGGCATGATTACAGTAACAGAGGCTCTTCTGGTGTAGACAGTACTCAGATATGTAGTTTTTGAATAAATGTTCTCTAAATGATGTCTTTAGCAGAGTAGCTGAATTGATTAGTGGGGTTTCAATAAATCTTTTTCTTACATGTCAAAAATTTATTTCCTTTACTGAAAATCACCCTTTTAGTACTAGAATGCGTATTCATTTGATTAATTTTTAGTTGTTCAGAAGTTAGATACATGTACTTACCACCTGTACTGGTAAACCACAGATCAGGAAGTGGGCCTTTCCACTGGCACACACTCATTCGTGGTGTCCAGCTGTAGGCACAGATCCTGGCACTCTTTTTTTTTTTTCCCATGCTAGCTGTTTGTTGTTTTTTTTTCACGAGCAGCATCCAGGCACTGCTGGGAGTCAGCCTAGGCCAGGTACCATTCCAATATCAGTTGGGGTGCAGATGCCCTGTTTTGGCAGACAAGAGGTTGGTTGTAGTTGAATGGAGTACTCGAACCTGTGCCATGATGGTTGGGCTCTGATGAGGAAACATTCCATGTCTTTTTTTATACTGGTATTCATATAGTTTTTTCCTCCTTGTCCAGACTCTCTCTCATCTCAATAGAGAGACATAGGTGTTGCCAGTAGGTCGTTCAGACTGACTTAATATCACTGTCTTAATTAGAAAGATTACATGACCCATTGTCTTTAGAAGGATCCTTATTAGTTAAGTTAGAGTAGATGTTACTTTAGTCAAAGTTCAGTGAGCTAAATCCTAGGATGAATCCCTGGTGGAGGCAGACCACGTAGGAAGAGCAGTTTCCATCTGAAATCTCAGTAGCAGCAGGCTAAGAGCTGCAGAATGAGGATGAAAAAAGTGCCAAAGAATACATTAATGCTGCAATGTGCTGTAGAGAGACAATAAGGTTTTGAGGGAAGCTGTGAGGCATTTCAAATCTGAGAGGTAATAAATAGGCTTGGAGGAAATCAAAATAAGTAACTATACATGTCTAGATAATTGTATATTATTAGGGCTCCCATTCATAGAGTATGTGGGCTATTTAAAATATTATTTGGATATATTTTCATCAGGTTTTACCAGCAACTCACTTTCACTGTTGTTAGACATGAACTAGATTATGTGCTAGGTGAGATATGGCTTTTCAAAAAGTAAAATGTAACATATAATTTCAGTCTCTTGCCATTTTACAGTGCTTGAAGTGAACTGTTGTGTGGTTGCAAAAGCTGGATATGTTAATCTTTCCAATAGGACATTGAACTTGCTTCTTACGTTTAAAAACCCCAAATAGCAGACTACTGAGGCACTGAATCCTACAGATCCCATTTTGTTTGCATTACATTATCTCTAACACAAACATGCAGGGTTCCAGCACCACAAGCCCTCATCCAGAAGACTCACAGAATTTGTGACACCTGTTCTTTGTACACTCTTTTTAGGGCTATTTTCTTCTCTATTCATATTTCATATGTCAGAACTTAAAGGACAGACTTCTCAAATCACCTGACAATAGTGACTGACTGGTAAGTAAGCATATAGCTTGTAATTCATGCAAAAGTGTTTTCCTGGTGACAGCAAATCTTTATGTGTCCTTCCTGAAGGAGTGTTGTTGACATGGAACCATCAAGATTTGTGGACAACTCTGCGTGCAGTGATTGACAAAGTGCTTGTGCTGCTATTAGTAATTGTAGCTCCTCAATGACTGCACAGGCATTATCAGAAATACATTAATTCTCTGACACTTTGCTGTCCACTCCTAAAGATATGATGTGCCTGACAGTTGTAGGATAGCGACAGAGTTGTTTTGTCCCTAAGTAATATAGTTAAGGGTTTCTCCTCATAAATGTCAGTCAATCCCTGGCTAAGGGTAGCAAGAAGTCATCTTGCACAATGTGGAAAAATGGTCATAATGTCTTGGATTCACCATGGAACTAGGACACACTGGATAGTAGAACAAAGATACACAATGTTTGTTGTGCATGTATTTAACAAAGTGATGAAGCCTCCAACCTACTGTGAAGGCTGTGAACCCATAGTGCACACAATTAATTCAGGAGACAGCTTCTCCCATAACATACTTTTGCGAAGCAGTTTGTAGTAGGCACAATTCTGTGTCTTCATGGTATCTGGAAAGAATCAGGAGTACTTTCAAAATGTTTTATAGTAAGTGAAATTAATGAGAGAAGAGTTCCACACAAGTTATCCATGAGCTCAGCAAAACTAAAGATGGCAAATACTTAGTTTGAACACCTGGATTAACTCCTTTGAGATATAGGAACTGATTGCTGCATTTAACATAATTAGAAATTACTGTGTTTTTTTGTCTGTGGTTGGAAGTTTAAACTGTGTGCATGTACACTAGAAAAAAACACAAAGTTTTGAACAGTGACAGTGGCAGATTAATCAATGAAATAATTGACTGGTGGACTAACTTATCAATTTTATAGTAGATGTTGTATGGCTGGTTTTTCCATGGTTTTTAAACTGTGATTCAGAAGATACTGAGATTTTATAGGCAAATAACATGTTTCTTGTATTTCACAGTATGTTAATATATAGAGATTTATGTTTCTGCAAATATTGCATATGATCTGAGAATCATCTTTGAAAGGCCTGGTTTAGCCTTGCTGACCACTAGCACTTTTCACACTACAGATAATACCTGCTGTCCTAGTTCAAAAATTAATTCACAGAAGATGCCTTCCTTATGGCCAGACTGGTTAATCTCAATGGTTCTTTATGATATCATTATCTGTGAATATCAATGTTGAAGACAGAAAGAACAGAATAAAGTTCAAGAGCATAATCAGAGAGGTGTCAAGTAGCCTTCTTTTCAAGAAAACTCTGTCCTAATTAATGATCCCTTTCTGTAAATGTTAACAAAATTTCTTATGTCTGACCTAATGGATTTGATCCACTTGAAAAATAGATGAGCAGTTATGAGAAGGACATCTGTACATACAGAATATAAAAAACTCTCTAGAGACTTAGAAGATGGATCAGTTGTAAAGCAAATTAATTTGGACAGGTGAACAAAGGATTCTGATAGTTACGATGTACTGAAAATTCTTTAGGGTGAAGCAGCTACTTTCATTCTTGAAGATCCCCATGCAGAACCACTGCAAAGTAGGAGCTGTGCTGTAAACAGGAATACAAACTATCTCTTTTCTTTCTATCTGCAGCTCAAACTCAGCTTGCTACTTAAGGAATATATTAAATATAATTACTTTTTTTCTCAGAAAGCTTGGGGTTTTTAAAGAATGCTGTTATAGGAATAATTTCACATAAATAGTCTTAAAAAATAGAGAGGAAAATAAATCTTTAGAGGAAATAGTGAAATAAAAAATATTGTTAGTTTCATATTATTCTTGGCTTCAGGTCAGTGCTATAAGTGATGGTGTGAATTACATCGTTGACAAATGAGAACCTAAAAGACAAGTGTGGGTGGCTACAAGACCAAGCTCATGATGGTAAAAATAGTTTCATGACTAGTATCTTGAGTGCCTGTACAATAGTGGGTGGACAGACACACACCATTCCAGATCCACCATTACATCATGTAGATCAGTTAATTGTGTTTTTCGTTTGTTTGGGTTTGGCATCTAGGCATTTCTTGCTGAAATATGAAGCCTCCTTCTAAAAATCTGTATATATGTTTATCAGCTTAAAGGTGAAGGGTCTAAATTCTGCAGTCATTTCCTGTTCTGAGCACCCACTATTATTTATATTTTTAAGAGGTTATTATATTTGATCCAGGTTTTTCTGTGTATTTTGTGCCAGGACTGGAAGAAAATATTCCCATACATTAATACAAGAAAATTCACTGAGATAATAACACGTAGTGAAACGCATATGAATATCTTTATAAATCATAGTATCTCAAAGTCCTTTGCAAACATCATTTAAGCCTTGTAGAGCATATCAGAAATTTGTAAGTTTACCATCTCATTTTACAGATGTGGAAATAGACAGTTGTGACTCATGAGTTGTAGTGCTGCAGCAGCTCAGGATACTCACCAGTGATACTCAAGTGAATACAAACAGTGAATGCCGATGACCATTGGATTGATGCCTCTGCTTCTGCCTGATACTTGGGTGAAATGGCATTAACAGGAACCGTGGTAAGTGGGCAAGGGCTGGGGAAGATGGAGTAAGCTCCAATGAGTCATCTTGTGCAGATAATTGAAGAACCAGGACTGTTCTTTACACCATACAAGATACCCATCCCAATAAACTGTGTTCCAGGCTGTTAATATGGAGAATTCTAGTCCTTGAATCTGAACTGAGGGTGAAGTCCAGGCGATTATATGATCATTTGCCACTTCCTTAATCACACCATCTTCCTGGAGACAATACAAATTTCAGTCAATTTGACCTGAAACAGACAAAAATAGTATATTTTAATAAAACCTTAAGTTAGATTTTTAGACAGCTATGACCAGAAGAGCTCGGTCCTCATATCAGGAGTTACATCATAACACTCAGCAGCAAATGCGTTTTCCTATGCTTAGGAACCATTGATTTCGAACTCTAACACATTTTTTAATTGACTTGTTTAGGCAATTCTCTGCCATGTTTCATTACTAGTGAACATTAAGAAATGGTGGGAAGAGATACAGAGTCTTGTTTTCCTGTTGAGTTTTTTTTTTTTTTTTTTGTTAGTTTTGTTTTGTTTTCCTGAAGAAGAAAACAGTGTCTGAAGCAGGAAGGTTCTCAAAAGGTTGTTTCAGTGTGACAAATATATAATCTGGTGTTATAGCTTATACATCTTCCCATATCTCCATTTACCAAGAAAACAGGTGCACCAAAGCAGTTAATGTCTAACTACTTTCTTAGTGACATGGAGTAAGTAACTATGACAATACAGAAGTTAAAACAAAGATGCTTTTAAAAGATGATACAAAGTATTTATGCAAAGTTATAACTGCCTAGCTGAAGACGCAGAAGAAAAACAGAATTCCAAAAGTGATTTTGTATAAGAAATCAGAGCTTAGATTCTTTAGAAAGAAGTAGTTCAGGTTTAAATTAAAATTATAATTTATTTCAGGCCGTATTTTATTTCTGATAATTTTCTGACCATCTCTCCTAATTCTAGATTCTGTTTACGTATTGATTTAGATGAAAAATATTTCTTGTCCAAAACTGCTGAGCAGCACTGTTTTATGATGCAGAACAGATGTATTCTTCAGTCTTCATTTCCTTCTTTCATAGAGACGTTATGATCTAAGTTAACTAATACTTCTAAGGCAGTGTAGGATAATTTCAAGAGAGTTACATAGATAGCACAGAAATAAAATACTGGATCTGGATCCTTCACATTTGCTGAAGTTAGAACAATGTTGTGGGTGTGATGAGCACAGTTTGTGATTCGCAACAGTGATGAGCATTTTCAAAGGACAATTTATCTTCCATATCTTGGAGACCAAATTTAGGATGAGATGTGTCATAAGATTACCTCCTCATCTCAACCTACTTCTTATAGTTTATGGTAGGAAGAACATACAGAAATATCCTAGAGTAGCCTGACTTTCTCAAAAGCTAATGTTAGGTGAGAGAATATGATAGTTTGGACAAAATCTGCTTTTTGAAAGTGATTTTAATGGTGCATCACAGAGCTGTAGGATGCAAAGTTTTTATCCAGGAGGAGGAAAAGCTCAAATCAAAAAAGGGAAATGCACTTGGAAATTGCAAGTTACAGTTTCACAGAAATTTGAAGGAAGATAAAAATGCTTTGAGTCATTACATTAGCATAGAGGAATTGATCAATTAGCCATCAACCTGGAAAACTACTAAGAAAAAACCACTGAGAATAACAGAACTGTCATTGTCCTTTGTACTTTTTACTCTGTCATAAAGTGGAACTGTGGAGTATGATGAACAATTGGCATCCATCATATAAGGGTCAAAATTCCAGTTCTAATAGAAAAAAAATATGTTAACATCTTTTTAGATAAACTAGAATTTGAATTGACTTTGCCTTTAGAGAATTAACTGAAATAATTTCAGACTAGTTAATAGTTATCTTCAGGAAAGGAAGAAGAATAGCAGAAACATTGGAGAACTGGAAAAAGATGTGGTGCCTAAACTCAGGTGGTAATATGGAATTTATCTACTACATTTCAGGCTTTAGAATAAAAATTAAAGAATCTATTTGTAAGAATTTTCAAGTTAATAAGGCAGCAAGTAACAGCCAACACAAACTTGTTAAGAACAATCATGTTAAATCAATACAATTTCCAACTACTCCTTGGGGAAGAGATAAAATTGAAATATGTAGATTTTCTTGGTTGTTCTATGGTTTCTAATGCAGTTTTAGGTGGCATGATAATCAAAGTAGCGTAAATATGGTATAGATAAAATTATTTTAAAGTAGGTGGGAAGAGCACCAGAAAAGAAAGTATGGATGTGTGCTGCTCACTATCAAAAATTTCCTGAAAATAGGTTGCATAGTCTCTGTTCTTAGTTTGACACCACTTTTTTTTTTAACATTAATTGAGAGGACATTTATTTAATTGCAAACAAGCTGAAAAAGTTACAAGTAATTTGGAGGGCTGGAATATAATTCAAAATGACCAAGACAAGCTGCATAAATTCTTGAACAAGAGGAGAAAATGTTCAGAGAGGAAAGTACTACATTTAGTAAGAATAATCCACACCTGGAACATATGGAATGGTTGTGTAGGTAGGTCTGCAGAATATGATCTAGGAGACAATATAATTCTTTAACTAATCATCAGTCAACAGTGTCACACAGTTGCAAATCTAAATATTTTTTCTGTGATAAGCAAGTTGTATGTATAAAATAAAATAATACTTCCATTGCCCACAAATTGTCTTAATTAAGCACAATCCAGACAACTGTGTGAGTTATCAGAATTTTAGAAAAGACAATACAGAAAGAGTGAATCATAAGTCTTGATATGAGAGAAGGAATTACAAGAGATAAATATGTAATAAAATTGCCCAGAGAAATCGCCTGTTGTCTGTACCCACAGGGGTTAAAAGATCAAGAATTGATTTGAGTAGCAAAAGATATTTAGCTAATGTATTTAAAAGGATGGAAAATCCACAACCTCATCTCTGGGCATCCTGTTCTCATGTTTGATCACCTTTACAGTAAAAATGTTTTGTGTTTCTTTCTTATAAGTGGCATTTCCTGTATTTCAATTTGCTCTTTGACCTTCCCCTAGATGTTTAATGTCCTTTCACCTGATATTTAAGTCAATATTTTACTCTATAAATTATAGTATTTTTTGAGGACTTGCAGCATCTCTAGCTTCTGGGATATTGCAGGAAAGAAACCAAGGACAGAAGGTAGACAGATCTTTATGACTTTGTAATAAATGTGTGTCAGAAATCCTATTCCTTAGTAAAATGAAAACTATTACGTGATATTTTAGTCCCATCTTTTTATTTAAAGTAATTGAGAATCCAGTAGTTTTCATTGGTTACTTAATTTATACTTTAATATTCCTTTGATTGGTGTGTATGAAAACTTTATAATACCTCAAATTCAAAGCATAATAAAGGAGACTATTATTTTGTACATGATGAAGTAACCTTTATCTTATTGTCAAATAAGGACTCTTGAAATGTGCACTATTTACTCCTTGATAATAAAATCTATATTTTCTTCTTCTTAAACAATGTTAAACCAAAGAGTCCATTAAAAAGATCTGCTTTTTAGACTGAAGTAAATGGTAAGCATGTGCACAAATGCTAATTCTTTTTATCATTCTTATCCTTCCATTAAAATGAAGCACTACTTTAAATGTGTAAGACTTAATATGTATGGTACTTTTCATCTGATTAAGAATCACATAAACATTGAAACTTGTTTGTAGTGAATTAGTGGCATTTAAAATTTATGAATTTTGGAATATATTGATTACTGTGTTTTTTTAAGTACTGAAAAGTTTATGATGTAGCTTCATTATAGGGGTAGTAGGATAAAAAAATATCCAATGTACACATTTTTTGTTGCTGAAGATTATCTGATTTGAATCAAATAGAAACAGATATATTAAATATCTGAATTTTTAAGATTTTTCCAAGCTAAGTGATAAATTAATGTAACTTAAGGTTTAGGCAAAGATCATATGACTGAGTTATCGTCCTTGTAAACTGAAAACAATTCAGAGGTTCTTTTTATGCTTCTTTTATTAACTGTTCCTCAGCATGCAACAATTCAGATGTTTCTCTTTTAATTAAAAATTAGATTTCCCGTTTTTTCTTTTTCAAAATCTGTCTAATAAACAGAAGTTGATTCTTGGAGGGAACATGACAATGAATTACTTGTTAAGTTGCTTCTTTTCTGACTAAACTTCCTTGAACAAACTGCAAGCATACTCTTAACATGGGCTTTTAAATTCAGATTGCAAAAAATTTCCACATTTGATATCTTTTCCTCATACTTCTACCTCCTGCAGAAAAATTTCCATTCATTTATGTATGGTTTTCTGTTTTACAGTTATTAGGCTAAATAGTTTTGTCACAATTAGTTGTAACACCTTGCCTATTTGAACTTAATTTTTTTCATCTGAGTAGAGGGGGCAATCAGTCAGCATTTGGTGCCTCAGACCTCTGCTACATCTAATCCCATATGAATGCTAATGATTATTAAACAGTACACTGTCCTGCATTCAGAAGGTCTTCAGAATGCTGAAGCTGAAAAAGGATTTATACAAGTTTAAGTACTTTATCTACTGCATTTTTTTTAATAGAATTCCTTTTCCTCTCTTGCGTATATAGCCATGTACTTTAAATCTTGATGTTTAAGGTGTGAGTAATAGATTTACTCTTATCTTTCAAGTATGGAGTTACTAGAGCTTGAGATTTTCAAAAGAGGGAAAAGAATAAAATTTATAGAACACTTGTACCTGAAATTAGATCTGTTCATCTAATGCAATCTTGAATAATTTATTTTGCAGAAAATGGTGAAATTCATGAGAGGATCTGATCTCCAATGAAGAACTCAATTACCTTGACATGACATTACATGCAGCTCCAGTTGCTATAGTAAGGGTACAGAAAGAAGTGCGTAACTACCCAGTTACCTGTTTTGGAGGAATGAATTAATTTTGAAATTTGCCTTCAAGAAGGTGGTTACATGTCTGGAGCAATTGCTCTATACATCCGAGTAATAAAGTTTTCAGATGATTTCATCCCATCTGACTTCTGCGTACTACTACAGTAAAGACAACTTCTCTGATGAGAAAGCTGACACCTCTCATCACTAGTGGGCGTCTAACTCAGCAGCAGAAACAGATGGAGCAGGGAAATCACAGCATCTGTCACATAGACAGCTATGAAATGCATAAACATTTTCTGTGAAGGTGAAAATTGGCAGATTAGTCTTCTAGTTGTAGTATAAAACCAGGAGGTCTGGGCTACAGAACTAGTTCCTGGATGGATCATTCTCACAGGTAAAGTCACCAGTTTTCTCACCTACACACACAGTCATCCTGCTCTAGGTTGGGGCTAAGTACAAGACAGCCAATTAGCTGTGGCAAGAGAAGAAAGCTGTTGGGGAGGTGGGTGGGAAATGCTGGCAAGTCTCAAGAACAGCAGAGCGAGATGGTCTGGTGTGCTGGAAGATGAATACTGTCCAGGAGGTGCTTTTTTGGATTATCAACACTGAGGGTTTTTGATTGTGATACTGTTAATGTAATTTCTAGGCTTTTCCAGAAGCAAGAGATATTGAGTGGGGAACAGACACTGTAGTCTTCATGTCATAGTGGACCACACTGCTAGAAAAAATGATGCCTACATCTGGTTTGAAGTGCATAAACATTCAGCCAAGATCTGTGAACAAGATATCTGTCAACAAGATCTGAGAGTTTTTTTGTAAAATTCTGCTCCTGATACATACTATTTCAGGAGCTGACTCAACTCATGAATTTCAGTCATTTGATATGCTGGGATATAATGCTTTCCAAACATGGGCAGGTTATAGTGAAAAAAAGCAATTCAAGGAGGACCAAATTAAGTAAGACAAATTCTGAGATGGGAAAGAAAGAAGTGAAAAAAAACCCCAACCAACCAAAAACCCCAACGAACTATAAAAAACAACCAAACCAAACCAAAATCAAAAAACCCCGAACCAAACCAAAACCAGCACAGGCCCTAAAACAAACCAATCAACCAACAATAACAAAAAATCCCCCAAACTTCCACTTTTCTCCTGAAAAGAGGAATATATTAGAAGGATGTTTGAAATCAGAACAACCTGGGAGCCTTGTCTGCAAATACGCCAAGCAATATAGTAGCAAGTCACTTGGTTTGGCTGAGGTGGGGGAATTAACATCCAGGTGTCCACATTAGTAAGCCAGATATGAAAACTGGAGAATGACTAGGGATTCAGCTAATAAATAATTTTTCTTAGCTAATGGGTAAGATATTTGCATGAGAAGTCAAATAAAACTGGGAACTTGGTGAATAACGACATTTTTTAATTCTCAAGTGCTGTATGTAATTGAAAATGTAAACCTTCCTTTATAATTTTAGACGTTTGCATGGTGTTCACTGTGACTGAAAAACAGTGTCTTTCTCATAGAGAACTTGTGTGCTGAAACCAGTGTGGTTTTTGCCATGACAGAACCCACAATGTCCATTCCTACAGCCAACTGTCATATTGTGAGGTAACGAGTGTGGTATGATAAAAATCGTAAGTATTTAATTGTCCTTTGTCACTCCATATCACAATTCAAAAATGGCTTTCAGCTGTGTGTACAGCAGCATAAAGCTTGGACTCAGTTTTCTGCCTGTTTGGTACACTTCAACAAAAAAACCAAAAACAAACAAACAAACAAACAAAAAACCCCCCCAAAAAAACCCAAAAAACCCCAAACAAACAAAAAAACCCAAAAAAAAAAACACACAAAAGAAAAACAAAAAGGCAAAGAAAGTACTTCAAAAGGAAAAATCCTGAAGAGCTTGGTGAGTTTTCTGTCCTCTTCTTTAAATCTTTGGAATAATTAGAACTGCAATATTAATAACTGCAATACAAAATACAGAACTGTAAAGTAAGGAAATCAAATGTCCGACAGTCAGTACCAGGCACCTCAGATGTTCTACATGGAATTTTCTTCATGGAATTATCTGAGACATTAGCTCCATGTAAAATGAGAAATTTGAATTACTGGACTCCCAAGATTTGCATAATGTCAGATCTCTGGAATAATCGAGCTTACACTTTACAGCCTGTTGGCATCCAATCTTACATTCTATCAACTGCTATCAAGTCTTACTTTAAGTAATATTTCTTGTGTTGTTATTTCTGTAAGTTGTGACTGAAGGAAGGTTGTTGTTGGCTGGACTTTGCGAACGAAGATCTTGGGATAAACCTGCGCAATGGATTTTTTAAGTGAGGCACAGTGTGTGTGGAACTGGCCCCACTCCCTTTACTCCTGAGGCTCATCTTGCCACGGCCGAGCACGCTCGGACGGCGACAGCGAGTTCCTCCAGGATTCGAACCGGCGTCCTCAGAGGAGGAGCTGGCTCCACAGACGGGGGCCTACGCCAGTCAGCCAACGCCCGCCGCCTCTCAAGTGTAACTGAAGGAAGGTATACACCAGTGATAACCCAAAATAGGGAATCTCAAGACAGAAGACCGAAGATAAATGCCTCAAGGCAACAGTGTGCAAATGAAGTACTATTCTGTGAAGAGATTACCTTGCCTCAGAACTGAATTCCCCTGAACTGGAAATGAAGTAAAATTCTTTGTTTTAAGGTAGATTTATCTCACCTCTGTAGTTTTCATCATGTAACTAGAACTATTTCTTTAAATTTTCTGGGATTTCTCCATAGATTCCTACTTATATGCTTATGCCCTTATTTTACAAATTATATTTCTCTTTCCAAAGATACCCTGTTATTTAATTAGTACTTTTGTATCCACTTCTAAAATGTCAGTCTGAAGTTGCATAAAAGGTAATTCTCTGTACTTGGTATTTAACTATTTCTTTAACAAAATGTGTTATCAATATTTACTGTGAATGTTATTTCTGCATTAATGACCAGGTGAGTATCATGTCTTTTTGCTTTTAACAAATCAGCCTTTTATTCAAGATACCTATTTTCTACTCATTCATTCTTCAGTGACAAATTAATGGGATACAGAGGTGAAGCCTACATTATATGAGATCAGGATTATGTTTTGTTTTGATGATCTTTCTAGAATAAAAAGTAATTAAATTTAAGTGAGGCTTATTGTTCTTTACTGTATTTTGATAATTAACTGTTGATGAAAAATTGTGTGAAACCTGACCCTCTGAAAATATTGACTGCAAGGGAGAGCTTAAATAGTTTACTTGGAACAAGTATCCTCTGCCTGTAAGCCTGCCAGAACCTGAAATAATTAAGTAGAAATATAGTGCCTTCACTAAAAGATGAACTATAATTGAATAAAGATCAGTTGGGAGATGATAAAAATATTGATACAGCTTTACATTTAAACTTTACAATTCTTTTCCTGATATCTGAAAATTCTAAAATCTGAACAAGATTACTAAGAGCACTTGTCACATTTAAAAACTGTGTCTGAGCATTGTGGTAGTCAGTCTTTCAGCAATCTGTACCCAATGGAGTTTGCTCTTGATAGAATCAGTTAGTGTATCTTGCAATACACTAAGTGGGAATAGGGCAGGCTAAGTCCAGTGGAAGGATAGTTAAGAGAGGTCTTTTTTGTGTTGCTAGAGAGTATGATCTTTCTTCTGGTGCAGAATGTCTTCTGATTTGACACTGGAGTTCACCTAAAGCACTCTGTCCTGATTTTGCCTGAGATAGAGTTGTTTTTCTTCCTAATACCTGGCACAGTGGAATATTTTGGATTTAGTATAGTATTGATAACACATTGATGTTTTAGGTTTTGCTAAGTAATACTGTAAATCAAGGACTTTTCAGTTTTCCATGCCTTGACAGTGAGGAGCTGCACAATAAACCGTGAGAGAGCATGGCCAGGACAGCTGAGCTGAACTGGCTAAAGGGTTATTCCATACCATGGAACATCCTGCTCCATTATTAACTGGGTGGAGCTGTCTAGGATGGGTCAATTGCTGGTTGGGGTTGGGCAGGGCATCAGTCAGTGGATGGTGAGCAATTGTGTTGTGTATCACCTCTCTGACTCAGGATTTATTATTATTATTACTATTATTGTTTTTCTTTAATTAGTATCATGTATTTTACTTTGTTTCAATATTTAAATTATTCTTATCTCAACCCACAAGTCTGACTTTTTTTCTGATTCTGCTCCCCATCAGGGGTGGAAAGAGGAAAGCATGAGTGGTTTGATGGTATGTAATTGCTGGCTGGTGTTAAACCACAACACATTGTCACTACCTATAGACTCTGGTGCTTTCACACTCATCTTTAGAATTTCCGTATTGGTTGCTAGGTCTAATTCTCTTTTTGTAACGTCACGGCATACTTAAGTGTGACAGAACAAGGAAAATTCTCCATGCTAGGAAAGAAAAGAACATGTAAGCAGATATCTCAAATAGAATTTGACTCTTTTGAGTCATTTGACACGTTGAAAGCAAAATTCTAAAAAACCTCAAAGTCTGTAACTGTTGCCTGCAGTCACTTCCTCAGAAACATAGAAGGGTTGAGGCAGTAAAGGTCATTTAGAAGATGCTGGAGTTCATCTTCTTTCCTGACCCAAGGAATACTTTTCAGTTAGCTGCCTAAACTCATCATTCCTATGTGTACTTATAATTGTCCACGCCTCATTGGGACCAGAGACTAGAAAGAGTGGTGAAGATATGCTATTAGAGCATATTTGAGAAGACCAGGGCCTTGGGACAGTTTTTAAGGAAGTGATTGACATCCTCTGTACATTATGCTGGAAAGAGGATTAGAACTTTTATGATATATATTTTTTGTGTTTCTTTGTTTTGTTTTGTTTTCCCCCACAGCCAAATTTACAGTAGTAAAAAGACCTAACTTATCAGAAACCAAAAAAAAATTATAGGCAATCTTCTAATGTTTTCCTTTATTTGGTAAATATTAATATTTACATTAGAAATATCACTTCTCCTTATTTCCCTGTTCTATCCCAATTTTAAGTTTTCTCCAAGTTGGAAAACTTAGATGGGCTGCATACATTTTCCCAGTTGAATGACAGGAAGCAGAGTACAGTGAATAACACTCATCCATTTCATTGTCAATATGTCTGTTTGTGTCAGAATGATTTGAAAATGAAACAGAATTTCAAAAGATGAAAAGTTCCACCTTTATTGGGAGAGAACAAATGTAAAACTTCTGTAATTAGTTAATTCTGTGTTCTGAAAACCTGCTCCATTAAAAACCAACCAAACAAAAAACTCAAGAAAAATATTTTCTTATTGTTTTTAATTAAGATTTCTAGTCTTATAATTGAACAGACAAAAGAGACTAATTGTGTATATGTGGAAGCTAAACTACTATACCAGGAAACAGCTACTCTCAGCCTGGCTAATTCCCACACTCTTTCCCAGAATACCGATTACTGGACATAACTTAAGACAGCTTTCTGAGTTATATACCCTCTTCATTTGACCAGCTTAGCAATTATTGCATTCCTATTTATTTTCTACTAAGAGTATGAGGTCTTACACACACCTAGAATGCAATGCAGCCTTCAGACTATTTGTTGAAGGAAATTATACTATTACAAATGTACTTAGGATGATGATAAAGGTATTTTAAGCTGGTGATTATATATTTATATTTATATATATTATATATGGTGATTTGCATATATAACTCTTGCTAACAACACAAATTAAGAGAGGGAAGAGAAACCAGGTTGTAAATCTCACCCTCATACAAGTGAGCCATTACTCACATGAGTGATCACTGAGTTTTCACTGTTGATGCATCAGAGAGCTGCTGTGAAAAGTCATTATTTTGTCATGAGAAGACAGGGACACAGGATAAACTTATGCTATAAACATACCCTCAGTATTAGATTCATCATATGCCAATATATGGAAATCCTCATACTATCTTGCCTCAGTTCAGACTTATTTTCACATGGCATTTAGCCACAATGAACATAGTTTGTTTGACGCACTTGAGCCATTAAGGATCATATTCTAATTCCAGCTGAGTATTTATGTGACTCTCTAAGCATATGGCTTTGTGGTTGTGTTGGAAATTTTCAAGAAATGTGGAGGTGTGTATTTGAAGGTGGAAGCTGACCTGCAACACTGCGTAGTACATTAAGTGTTCTATTTTTTTTTTTTTTAATGTAATGGTGAGTGCAGATGAACAGTTTTTGTATTGGTTAACTAATTAGAAAATGGGTTTCAGAAAAATTTTCTCAGCCAGATATCTGGCTTTTCTCCATTTAGATACTCTCTTAATGACATTTTATATTTCTGGAACACGATGTAGTACTCGTATTTTCATTTTGGGGGGCAGGGAGGGGAGAAATACAGTTTATTGCAACAAATGTATTTTTTCTCTACTAAATACTTCTCAGGGAGTGTGATCTTACATGGCTCTGAAAGAGATATTTTGTGCTAGGGTGAAGGTCAAGAGAAGAATGCAAGTGAGCAGAGGGAAAATAAAGAGGGAGAAGATATTTCTGGATAAGCTGAGGGAGCAGTGCCTGCTAAGCGTAAAAGATCTATGGGAAATCAAGTTCTATTGTAAGATATCTGTGCAAGGATTAGTTCCCATCCTTCCTTTACTCCTGGCAGGAGAAACTCAAGAGCTTTGCTGCTAATGGCTTATCCAGCATTTAACTTAAGTGACTATCCCTAGGCTCACTCCTTCTTCAAGCTGACAGCCTCTCAACCTGCTTAGTACCAGCCATGCTGCATTCATGAGGCACTCCTGGGGCCTTGTAACCTGCTATTAAGCTCTGTTCCTATTCCTGCTGTTCTCAGGGCCTCACTGCTTCCCTCTGTGTTCCTACATTTCCCTCCAAGCAATGCAGCAGAAAGAGCTTTTGACTAATTTTGTTAAAGCTATTGAAATAGCATACAGAAATGCAAATAAAAGTAGGCAAATCACTTTTATGATTTGTAAAAGTGGTTCTACTCCCTTAAAGAGAGTATGCTAATTTTATTAATAGATTTGACATATTTTTTCTAGAAACAGTGATGATATTCAAATAGAAAAAGAATGTGTTTACCTAGATGTACAGAAAAGAATATACATTTATTAATAAGCAGCCACCCACTGGGTTCTTTAAACTAACAGTCAGTCCAGTCTCAGAGGAGGTCATCTTACAGTCCCTCAATAGCTACTTTAGACCCTGCTTTTTTCTGAAAACAATTTAGTACACCTCATGTTGCTTTGTTATGCCAGAACTTTTTCTTCTCTACTGAAAAAGGACTTTTTAACTTCATGAATCATTCACATTACAGAGTAATAATTAATGTAAGTCAGTTCATAATCTTCTGTGCATGCACTAAGTTAGAAAGGTATATTTAATTTTTCCTGTGATCTCTCCAGTTCTGCCTTTTCAGAGCTTACTCTTACAGTGCATCCTGTTCATTTGGACTGTCTTGCTGTTTCTTGGCCTTTAACATTCAAATAGTTTTCCTGTAAGCTTTCCCCTTTTAGGTTGATCCCTTTACCCTAGGAATGCCCTGTCTTTTGTTTGTAAGCTCACTTAACATGCTGATTATAGCTGTTGTCTCAAATTGCTTTTTGCCAAGTTGACCTGGACTATTTCAAAAGCAGTTCCTGTCATTCTCATACACCGATGCTACTGCCTGAAATGCCCCTTACAGCATCATACAACTCATACTCCTTCTTTCTCCTTGTCCTCCCTATTAGTTTTCAACATTCTTGCTTAATCTTTCCTTAAACTGGATGTCCTTTTCCTATTTTTAACTCATTTGTCTTTTGACTGAATGTCTCTAACCATTTCTTTGTTATTTATTTCTCTGGACTACTTTCTTCGTCATATATTACATTCTCCAAACTTCCTAAACATTGACAGTTTGGAGTTTTTTGGTTTGTATTTGGGTGGGTGGCAGGGTGATCTCAAGTAATGATAACATTAGGAAAAAAATTCCCATTGTCATCCCAAAGATTTGCCATTCAAATTTTTGGCTTCTTGTGTCTCATCTGCTGTTCAAGATTGCATAGATTTAATCATATGGATTTAATTTTGAAATCTATGTTCTTTTGCTTTAGCAGTTTCCTTCTTTTATTGACATCAATACAATCACTCTGCAGCTGGTATCTACAACAGAAGGACTTTTGATCTCCTGTCTCT
This sequence comes from Formicarius rufipectus, assembly GCA_013399695.1. Taxonomy (NCBI): domain Eukaryota; kingdom Metazoa; phylum Chordata; class Aves; order Passeriformes; family Formicariidae; genus Formicarius; species Formicarius rufipectus. Next base: position 26,750 of record VXAU01005770.1, on the reverse strand, counting down.
CTTTTAACCATGATCCATGCTCATAAGTTTTGCCAGCTGAATTATCATTAAAATACATGGAAAAAATTCCATGGTTCACAAAACTGTGCAGTCTAGACCTTCATAAAATAAGACAAATACAACAGATGAAGTGACTATGACTTTTTTTGCAGCAAAGTTCTGGTGTGTGTTGATTGGAAGTGCTTGCCAGAATAATTCTAGTGTTGCATATTTAAGTCTGATACTTTGCTCTATATTCACACAGTCAAAATATTCTCATTATAGCTATTATCTCCCATGTAGAGCTCTCCTGCAAAAGTATAATTTTCAATGGTGGTTCTTTTTTTCAATTTCAAATGCTAGAAGATGTGCTTCACAATGTGATTTTTGGATTTTAATTTTTTTTTTTTTACAATTTCTACACCTTATCACTGAAATAAAAATAATAGTAATTATTATGAACCACATTTACTACATTAAAAAAAAAAGAACTGACATAAATCTGCACTGTGTTGGGTTTTTATTTGTTAGTTTCTTTTATCAGGAATAATGCAAAACATTCTCTCCACCATGAAAAGAAAAAAAGAAAACCCACCACAAAAAACCCACCCAAACAAAAACCCTACCATAGTTACTTCTTTTGATTTATTTGTGAGAATAGAATAAAAAATACCTACTGAAAAAACTTCCAATGAAAAGGCAATTTCCAGCTCTCGCATTATGACATAAAAGTCAGGTTCAGAGAAACTTCCTCAAGCTGGAGAAAGATTTAAATTCAGGTAATGCTTCTATACTTGCAAGTTCTATTTACAGAGTAGACTTCTGATCTTTGAACTAGATATTTATATTACTTCATAGGTTTACTTTGGAGGTAAGGTAACCTGATGCCTGATGCTTTGCAATGGGATGCAAAGCCTATGGCTATACAAATAAATTAACAGACCCAGGCACTTCAACGCTATCCTGTGAACATTATTTCTGCTTAAAAGCACGACATGAACCTTGGCTCAGTTTCTGCTACACACCAACAAACACTGGCAATGCTTGAGCACTGTTCAGGAAATAGCATGGTCCATAGATCTTTCAAAGAGATCATATAAACTGGCTGATAAGACAGCTTTGCTGTGAACATGTGTTCTGTTCCATGCCACTCATACTTAGGGACAGGAAATAGACTTTAGACATTTTATTAAATAACACAGTTGCAACTAAATTTCTAACTTTGATATTCTAGTTTGGCCTCTTAAGTGACTTTACATGGAACAATTCGCTTGTTTAACCCTCCTTTTGGTTCTGTAAGGTTCATAAGTAGTACTGGCACATAGAGATCTCCTGATTACAATCATAGAGGAAAAAATGAAAAGGTGGATTAATTTTACCTCATAACTTCTGAATCCAGAAAACGTTTTGCTTCATACTAACAAAGGAAAGTTTTTCTATTCTACTTGCTTTAACTTTAAAATTCTATTTCAAAATTCTATTTAAAATTGTCTCTTCTCCATGCTTTTTTTATTTATTTTAACAGGTGAGAGATGACAGCTCTGGGTTTTGCTTTTAAATGGGAAAGAGGAGTATTTGATAAATAGCAGTGAAGGCAGGGAGATCAGCTTCTGGTTTCCATTATCCATTTTTGCAATTTTGAAGATTTTCTTGTCAGTATTTCCATGACTAAAGTATTTCATAGTAGTGAAAAAAATTGTGACAATGCTTCTACTGTAATTTACATGTTAAAAATTTCACAGCTTCATCTGCTGGTGGTGTTTAGGAGAAGAAACTTTCTCCCAAATACATGGCAAAATGCTTTGCCTCTGGAGTGAGAGCATCTGCTTAAGAACTACACAGCCACTGGGAATTCAAAGGAGTCACAGATGTAGAGCTGTGGTGACGTAAAAGTTCCCTAATTAGAGAAACAAAAGTTAGACGTATGCAACAACCTTCCCTTTGCTCTCATCTGGAGAAGAAATATAAAAGAAAATGCCTAATCTCTATTAACTCAAGTGAATCCATCCATGAAAAAAATGAAAACCTGTGCTAAGCCTCATCAGATGACTGAGACAGCAGACTACAGAGGGAAGAATAGTATCTTATTAATCAGTGCAAAGAATTGCATGAAAAACAACGTGGTATGTACAAATATCCGTTACTGAAAAGGTTCATTAAACTTGATATATACAAAAGCTGAGGTATTCTATACTCATCCTTTAAATAAATATAAGTAATTGCAATCTAATTTTGTGACTGTCTGAATTTTTGTTAACTATTTATGCCCCAAGAATTATGTAGGTAAAACAAGAGTTTCTTAAACTGAAAACCTGAGAGCCCAGGTATGTTCTTAACTGGCGTTTCCAATGGAAGGGCACTTCAGGAACACGGTCCATTCTACATACCTTGATGTCTCTTTCCAGAGACTTTTTACTGAAAAGTTTAGCTGTCAGCTGACTGTTGTAGTATCAATTACAATGTCAACTGACTTTGAGAGTGGACTAGAGATCTCAGAAACATTAAATTTACAGGCAAAAGTAAGAAGCAGAAAGGAGAAAAACTATGTTGGAGATGGAATGAAAGGTGGATGAACTCAGGTTTTGAGGAAAAAAACCCCACTTTGCCTGATTTTATGGACTGCTGAAGCAGCAGATGACAACCAGAATTCTGTAACTTTCCAACTAGAAGTATCTAATTTTTAAACCTACATAATCATACTTGTAGAAATTTAATATCCTTATACCTTTTTCTCACTCTCTCTTTTGTAGTGCACAGTCTATTAAGAATTTGTAAACTTACTTAACTTTATGATTTGTAGTGAAGCATATTTTAAGGCTCAAACCCTAACTTTAGATTTTATAAACATACTATAACAATGTATATTTTTCTGGTTTTGTCTTGTTAATTTTCAGAAAACAACAAACCATTAATTTTTCATTCCTGAAAAGGTTTAATTCTAAAAAGTCATTAACATTCCTACAGAAAAAAAATGTGAAGGAGCAACCATAAATCTGGTAGCAATAAAAAAATACAGGGGACATCAAACTCCAGTTATTTGGAGGTTTGTATGTCCAATAGTAGTGGGAACCTTAAGAAATTCTATTTCATTTCCTCCCCAAGATTTAAATGATTTAGCCTATGTCAGTCTGGCATATGTTTGTCCTACCTTTTTTTTTAAAAGATGATCACTAATGGAGACTTAATAATATAACCAGTCAGTCGTTTCTGTTACTATTATCATGAGAACTTTTTTACACTGCTTATCACTTGTTGTTTTTCCTGCTGCATGAGTTCTGGTCCTTTTGACTGAAGGCAGAAGACAAATTTTCCTTTCTCTTTGCAGTGGCCTGTATCTGCACACACACACACATGCAAGTATTCTCATGCATAAAAAAAAATAAGTTTTTATAAATACACGTTTCCCTCCTCCCTTCTTCATTCACTTCATAAGTCTTCCTCTTGGCCTAAGATAAGCCAGGTTTTCACTATTTCCTCTCAAAGTAGTCCTGATGTTTAGATTTATGATTGGTTTTGTTTGTCTCCTCTGTGCAATATTTAGCTTGAGACAAATTCCCAATACTCTGCTCAGTGTTCCATCTAGAGTCTTGCCAACTCCAAACAGGACTGTGTAGCACTTTTACTTGCTTGTCATATTCTCATACTATGGCTGCTTTTTTTTTGCAACAGATTGATACTTTTGGCACACGTTCAGGGTAAGATCCCCTACAACCTTCCTTTTTATTTTTCCTATTACCTATTCGGTTTCTATTACTAACTATTCTATTACCAACAATTTTTTAACTCTCTATTTGTGCAGCTGATTACCAGTGCTCGATTTGCTGTCTTTTGAGCTTGTGCCTACAGTTCCTCACTAACTGCTCCTTATTTTTTCATGTATTTATCATGAACATTTTGAATTCTAATCTTGCCCTCCAAAGTACTATCATGTTTAGGTCACCTGAAAATATGATCAAATATTAAGGAAATCATTGATAGACATTGGACTGAGGAGAAAACCTGCATAACTTCACTCATTTTTAATTTATTTTTCTGTTTCAAAGTGAATTAATAGCTGCCCTTTGAGCAGGTTAACCTGGAAACTTTGGTACAAATTTTAATTTCATTCCAGACAGTTCATGAGTCCCTGTTTTGCTAATGAGACTGTAACATGGAGAGCACAAAATCAAAATGTCTGCTGCTTCTCTCTTGCTATGCAGGAGGTCCTGGCAGCTTTTCAATTTCTTCCAGTGCCCTGTGCCAGTGGTCACATACACTTGCAGATGTCTCACTCGTCTTTGCAGCCTCTAATCTCCCTTTCCTGTGTCCTAGGACATGATCCTTCCTCCCAGCTACTCAAATTAACTGTCCCAGCTGCCAGCTCATTGTTGATCTTTTGTCATTAAGCACCTCAGCCCGCCGAGAGTTGTGCCTTGACCATTTCTGGGATACAGGTGGGCCAGTGGTAGGAATCACCCACAGTCAGGAAACAACAGTGAGTTGCACGTTGCAAAGCGGAAAGTGCTTAATTCCTTGTCTATCACTTTAAGAAAAGAGGAAAGATCTTAAAAATGTGTGTTTCACAGACTACATATTAATATATCCTGGGAGGCATAAGCAGAGTCTCAAAAATATGAGGATACATTTAGAAAGCATTTTTAAATAGTGGTGGATGCAGTAATATTTACCTGACTGTTCATGTATCTTTTAATGAGAAGTAAAACTTCCCTGTTTCTACTTAGCTGATTGAAATATCAGCTTTGAAGCCCAGGGATAGCATGTTGCTGTTGGCATTTACTACTTAGACACTGTTCATGGAATGAAGACAAAAAAAAATATGGGATTTAAACCTCTTTGGCTTGGAAACTAAGAATTCAAAGTGAGGAAAAGAGCAGATGAAATTATAAAAAGACATTAGAGAAAAAAAGAAGCAGAAACTAAACCAGCAGTAGGCAGAGGAGTTGCTTTTTTTTCCCCCCTCCTTTTTTTTTTTTTTTCCTTCCAGAGAGTAACTAATGTGACAATAAAACATTTGGACAATTAAATTAAAGTCTGTCTGTCTGTGATCATGCCAGCTCTGTACTGACATCAGTGGGTGTTGTGACCCTGCACTGCAGACAGTATATAGGCCTGAATTTATACCTCTTGCTACAAATAATCGTATTTTGGTACTACCAAAGACAGAAAGCATGTGAAACTTGTAAGCCAGTCAGGTGACAGAACCATAGAAACTGACATTTAAGCTAAGACGATTTAAAACAAATGGCCGTTCCCCTCACCAGCTGCTTTTAGAGACTGTGAGGTCAACCTGGGTCGTGTTCTCAGGCTGCACTCCGAGTGCTTTTTGACTGAAGCTGAAATTCTTGCATGGACATTTAACTCCAGAAGGGGGAGCTTCAGCAGGCACAATTACAGTAATGTCAATTTGCAACGAAATATTTAAATAATTGTTTTCTTATAAATAGATTTGATACTTTTGGTTAATATGACAGCAGAATTTGACAGCAGAATACCCATCATCAGAACAGGCATAAATGCTC
>VXAU01005770.1:7393-21211 GCA_013399695.1 Formicarius rufipectus | reverse complement strand
AATCGCAATATCTTTTTTTTTTTTTTTTTTTTTTTTTTTTTAAACCCAGTTCTATCACTATTAATTATTATTTTTCTTCAAATAAAAAGCAAGGGCTAATAAACATCACACTTAGTCTTCTGAAAACAAACACCTTTAAAGGTATACTGTAAATTAGATCTGAAACTGTAACTTTTTACATTGCTCTAATAGCTTTCAGTGTGTCATCTGAAAACAAAGAACAAACTGACTGCTTTCCATTCATGCTAAGTAAGGAAACACACGTCTTTGTTTATTGATAGCTTAAATAATGAATAGGGACTACAAGTTTAGATAGCTTCTAGGGCATTTTATTAATTTGAGTTTCTTGGGAGGCCAGAATAAATGCACAGTTGGTAGGAATAAGCTAACAATACACCTGCAGGTGTATTTACGTGTCTTTATGTGCACAAGTGCATTAAATCTGAAAGAAAACAGAAAATAGTTTAAAGATAGAAGAGGGCAAAGCTACACTTATAATTAAGCCCCTGGTGAAAGTCAGTAACAGGTTTTTGAGGGCAAAGTGCTAATTAAGAATATGAGAGTCAAGAAAACAAATAGTGAATCACTTGTGCCAAGACCAAAACATTTTGAGTTCCTATGTCTTTGCCTTAGGGTAGAAATTGTCTTATAGCTTTCAGAGTAACAAGACAACTCAGCTGTACAGAACTCTGCTCTGAGATGTTTTGCACAGATCCTCTATCTTCCTTGGAGAGCTTGAAAATCTGGCAATCAGTACTGGCAGAATTATCTTGCTCTGAAACAATGACAGCAATGCAGTACATTCTGGATGTGCCTCTCTCAGTTTGAATGTTGGAGTAGTTTAAGCATTTACTACCTAAGTTAATAGAATTTTGGAAACTATATCCTGGAGACCTTTAGAAAACAGAAAGTCCAGACACTGATATATAGCAAGTTCATAGCAATTTAATAGTTAGAATTTTGGTTAACAAATATAGCTGAGTATTTTCCAGGGTTGACCAGCTAGTTGACCAGCTCTTTTTTCCCCCCAACTAAATAAATGGTTGTCCATACACTATATTTAGAAGAAGATTATAGTATCAGACACATTGTGTCAAGGTTTTCAGTATTTTAAACTTGTGATGGACTGTAATACTGAGAAAGTATTCACTTACAAACTCAGGCACTGATACAATTTCCAGGATATGCAATGGTTTAATTTACAACTTCTTTAAGCAATTCCATTATCATAGGTATTGAAAATTGGCAATAAGTCAAAGGGTGGCACTTTCCAAGGTATTACCTCAAATCATGTCAGATCATTTTGGGATAAACTATGAAAAATTAGAAAATTGTAACTAAGTAGAATTTAATGAAGAAACCATTGCTTGAGGGACCCAGAAAGTATTTATAAACTAGGTAGAGTTACATACTCTAGAAAAGATAATTTTAGTCAAAGGGAAACATAAAACTGTTTTCTTTCATATCTCTTTCTGTCCTCGTTGTACCTACATATTATGTAAATCCAATGTGAAGCCCATTAAAGGTGTTGTTTCTTTTGTTGGTTTGAATTGACTTTAAAGGACATTCTCCTTTCCACTTCCAATATATAACTACATCTGCATTTTATTTGTTATTTTGATGTAAAACCTATCCTTAACTTTTTGCTTCTATTCTAGATTTGTCACACTTTTTACATAATGAATGTAAACCTCTGGAAAATAAACTTTTTTCCTGAGTCATTTTTTTGGTGGACTGCTTAGAGATATATTCATTGTCCCACTGTACTTAATACTGTTATTAATACTTAATACCACTGTATTTTCCAGTTACTGATGTATTCCATCAAATATTACAAGCTGTCAAATTGAAAATAAAGTTGAAAAGAAAGGATGGAATTTGGAAGAAGGAGGGCAGAAGTGTTTATTAGACTTAGAATCTAAATTTGATTGCTTTTTATGTCCAAGACTATGAAATTATTCTATGATGCATGTACCAGAAGCATGCGACAAATATACTTTCATTGATCTTATAATCATACCAAAAATCAGTAATCATTAGGTGTTCTTCCAAACTCTTTTTCCAAAATCAAAAGTTGATATTTTAAGCATGTCTCACACATGGACACATGGACGTGTGTGCACACACACTCCTTCTCTCTTTCCGCCTCACTCTCGGTGATTTTCCCATCATTTTTATTCTGTGGAAAGTTTTAAGTACATTTTGTAGTAACTACTGATGAAAAATGAAATGAAGTAAAATGAAATGAACTATCTTTTTTGACACTAAAAATTACTGGGTTTTCAAATTAATTTTATCCCTTTTTTTTTTTTTTTTTTTTGGTGCAGTGGTGAACTTAAATTAGGTATTTCAGAAATATTAATGAAATACACTTTTTCCCAGAATTGATATTTCTGGAAACTTAATCCAAATTACTTCTTATTTTTCCACACTGACCTGTCAATTATTCACAGTTTATGGTGACAAGAGCCAGCTCAGCACCTGAAAAACTTAACCTGTAGCATTATTGTACTATATCAGCCCATGTGAGGTCAGAAATCCAGGAATAATCCTGTATTCAGTTCATTTGCCTGATTCAGTCATATAGAATTGCCAGAGGGAAACACTTTTAGTGTAGTCAATTGTCTTGTCTGTACCTAGGAATTTTTAGCTCAGTAGATTAGAGCATGGTGTTAGTAACACCAAGGCCATGGATTCAATCCCTACAGGGTCACTCACTTAAGAGCTGGACTCAATCCTTGAGGGTCCCTTCCAACTCAGAATAGTATGTGACACTGTGAATAATAAGCTTTGAACTGCACTAAGGGATACCCTGTTCTCATAGGCTGTGTAGATTGAGGATATATATAAAATCATGAACATGATGTCAGTTTTTTCCCATGAAAATGACTGATCTCTCTCTCAAATACAGGGGCATTTGATGAAACAGTGAAAAAACGGAGGCCTGAATGGTTTAAGGTTTTTGGTGGTGACAAGCTGGCTTGGAATGAATGTCTGATTGTGAGATCTTGCCTTCCATAATTAATCTGAAATAGCTATCTAAAATCACCTTAATGTCCTTCAAAGCATAGTAATCCTGTGACTTGTGCATTTACACAAGGAGTCTATAAATTTTTTTTTAAAAAACCCTCCTAAAACAAGAAAAGCTACTTACTATTACAAGTTTGCTAATGAACACCTCCCAGTACGGCATATCTAATCATTTGTATTAAGTCTACTCAAGATAATTTAGGTAAACTTCACTCAAAGCTTATTGGACAATCTATTCTATAGAAAATAGGTTGAAATAAAAGCAACAGAAGTATTTCAAAATAAGACATAATTTTCCCTTCCAACATATCTTACATATCAAAACCTTGCATCAATTGCCTTAAATTGAGCAAAAATATTTTTACTGCCTGAAAAGTGTTCATAAAGGCTTTGAAATTAAAACTGCTTTCTGGAAGGACAGTTTAGGTTTAAAGGCACAAAACTAGCTAATAACAGAAAGTAGAAAGTTGGATAATGGTTGAACACCAGGGTCTTAGACTTGAAGACAGTGGAAAATGAACATATTAAGCTATCACATGAAAATGTCAGCCTTTTACAGCCATTTTACATTTTCTTTTCACTCTTGCGAAATAATTGATTTATTACAGGACAACAGTGAGTTGAATTTATATAACCATATGGAAAATAGCCCTGAAAATTAATTTGACCTACTTTACTTCTCCTAATTATGATTTTTTTTTATATATTTGCCTAAACAGTTAAAAATACTTCAGAGAAGGATTTCATTTTTAGTAGTTTAGAAACATTTTAGTCCAGACAATATACACTTCAATATTTCTAGAGTAGAGTTTTGATCTTTATACTGAGAAATATTAAGGTTACATGACCTAAAAAACCCTATTTTGCAACTAAATGCTGACCTTATGAAAACAAAATTTGCAATGAATTCAAGTGTTGCATGTTCATAGTTGAACAAAATCTAACAATTCATATGACTTGTAAGTATGCAATTATCCTCACAATAAAATTACAGTGACAATGATAAGAGGGAAGGAAGGAAGGAAGGAAGGAGAGAATGAAAAACATCTTAATTCTGCTGGATGACAGGAAATTCTCTTGACCATTTTTTGTTATTGCTGAGCTCCACTGGAAGTACAACAGTTACAGCAATGTTACTCAATCCCATAAGAGCCAAATGTATCAATTTACTGTTTCCACAGCTGCAGGGTATTAAGTGCTGACTGCACCCAGTTCTGTGATCATCACACTGTGTTTAGCCATACACCAACTCAAGAGTTAGATCTACTACTGACAAAGGACCTCTTTTCCTCTAGGTTGTTGGATGCTGATGTGTAAACATCCTCTGCTTTGCTATCTGCCCATCAACCATTGGTGCCTCTTATTGAGCCTTACTCATTCCTTTCACACTTCTCTCACACACACCTAAACACAGTCACACATGTGAAAGGAAATTTCCTGTTGGGAAGCCTTGCTAAGCTTCCCTTCAGTTGTGTTTTTCTAAATATGCTTTCGTCTGAAACCTGAATTTTGTTCAGCAGTGAGCAGTAAGGAAAATGCTTAGGTAGAAATGCTGAGCTCTAAATGGACATTAATGAATAATGGAGGAAGGGATTGGTATACATTCTTAACCATTCTGTCTGACTGAGAAATTGCTGAAGAGTTATTCTGAGTTTTAGGTTTCTTTTTCCATCATTATAAACTGCTGGAAGGGCCAAAAGCCATCCTTTCAGTTATTAGCAACAATTAAGGTTGTTCATTTGATACCCAATTACTTTGGTACTCAGGAAACCCTATTCATCCTGAGCAGTTCAGTGTGAAAAACTGACAAGAAATGTAAAGAAAAGTAGGGATCACTGTTATCCAGCTGTTTTTCAGATTTTATAACACCATGCAAATATACCTGCATGCAGCACTATATAAAGTGCCTATATGCACTATAGTGCCTATATATACCTATATGCAGCACTAGCATAAAGGCTCAATATCCACAGCTGGCTTTCTTCTGTGTTCATGAATGTATGGATAATGAAGCAAAAAGCCAGTTGTATGGAGCTCACTTTTTTCAGTCAAATATTTGCTTATATGATTTCATCAACTCCCATGACCCTTTAAGAACTTCCGGGAAACAGCACAGAGAATAGTGGGACACTTCTGTGGCTTGCTGCTAGCATGCCATCAGACTAGTGGGACCACAGTGTAAATTGATCATATTGAAATTATTACGCAAGACTGACTTCGTACAATTTAATTTACTCTTTAAAAACCTGAGTCTGTGGACAGGTCAGATTTGTTTTCCACTTGATTTTCTATTTTTTTTATCAACCATGTGTTTTAATCTGTAAAAATAAAAAAGTAATCTTTAGAACAGAAACACAGCAAGAATTACCGACAAAGAGAATTCCCATGAGTCTCTTTATTTTGGTGTTATCATTCACGCTTTATGATACTGATGGAAAGTATTTGTGTAAATGGAGAAATAAGTTCTAGTAGAAGAAAGGAATTGAAAACGGTGGCATCTGTATTTGCCAGTTTGGTGAATCTACAGTTCATAAGTTCCTAAGAATTTGGGGGAGTATTCGTATCACAAAATCATCAGTGCTGCAACTGTCAGTATTATGGCACCTATATCACAGATCTCAGATGATAATGGAATGGTTAATCATAACCATCAATCCAACTCCATGAACTATATTTGCACTAGGGGAAATGACCGTTTTGAACAAATTTGTTGGTAGAAAAGAAATTTTGTTGGGGAAAGATGGCCATAGAAGACTGTAGCTAAGTAAAATAACAAGATTTTGTCAGAAGTGAAGATCATAGGGCCATACTCTGCTATGAAATGAACAATCTCTTGTCTCTTGGCAAGACAAGCCAAGATAGAATATATTTGTCTCGTAGGGCTGCAGAACAGAATCAATGACATGTAATGTTACGAAGATGAGTCAAGATGTTATGGCTACCTGACCCTTTACACTAAACAAAGCAGCTCAGAATTTCAGGAAAGGATTGGGAAAATTTATGTGTGAACTGGTATTTTACTTATGCATTAATTTTTGGTCTAGATAAAAATACATTGGTTTAGACTTCTGTGTGATATGTGTGTATGAGGAATTTTGGCTGTCATATGTACTTGAGTATGCAGTTGGAATAGTCACAAAGGTGCAGTTCTGTGAAAGGTTTGTTTAGAGGTTTATTTGGAGGCCTGGATAAAGAAGAAAATGCTGTGCTAGACAAAGGTGCCTCAAATGGCAAGATCTGAGTGCTGTAGGGAACAGGAGCAGAACTTGCCCATGCCAAAGGAAACACAGGATCACCTGAGACACAGTAAAGGGAAAGGCATACATACAACATTGATGACCACAGATTTTGTCCTTCCTGTGTACTGAAAAATGTACCTTACTAGTAGTTCTCTAAGAAAAAGAAAGGTGTAAAAATTTGATTTGGAGAAATAGTCAAGTAAGAACTTTGATGGCACTTGAGGGGGATTGGTGTGATAAGATATGGTATCAGACATAGAGAATTCAGTGTCATAGAAGGTTTAGAAAAACTCCCCTTTCAACTCATAGAATGCCTACTGGGGACATTTTGGGGTTGTTTTCTTCTGGATTGCTGGATATCATAACAGCATAACAGGCTCAATAGGCTGCTATCCTGTGGAACAAGTTTTATGTTCCAATATTCCTAGTTTCATCAATCAGGACTTCATAAATTGGTTGACTAGTCAGGCAAGGCAACAAGATCTTCCTTAGGATTTCCTCAGAATTTAGGAAATAATGCCTCACAGTGTTCTTTGAGGAGCTGCAAATGGTGTCCTTTATTCCTGAATGAGGACGAACTCATGGGGAGATCTTTGCAACTTTGCAGGAGTTTCTGTTAAGTGAATTTGATTCATCTGCCTGTGGGATTGGATTTGCACTCATTTGAAATCCTTTGTCGTACCAGGGTCAATTCTCAACAGTGTTGGCTCAGATTTCCCTAGGAAAAGAAGGGAAGAATGGACCATTTTACTCAATGACTATGTCTGCATACTTGTTAATGGAACAGCCGTTTAGTACTTAGTGCCAGGACACCACCTCCTCACTCAATTTTGATCACTTACAGAGCTGGATAGTCAGAATTTTCCACGTAAATCCTATGGCTGGTGTCATATATCCCTCTTCCAGGCCGTGTTTGGGTTTAAAGAATGGGAGTTAGGATACCCTGCTAGCTATTCCTAGTAGGGAGTTTGGAAGCAGCTCCAGTATATTGGAGGGCAGGAAAACTAAATGCCCATGATGAGGGACATTTCACGTCAGTTAACATCAGTGCTGCAAAGTGTTTCTGGCTTTATCTGACTTTTTACGCTGTTACACAATTACTCTAAATTCACTACCTTTTTTTTTTTTCCTTGTTTTTCCCCCAGAACTAATGAAAGCCCCCAACAAATGCCATCAATCAATGAAATAAAGCCTGATTAAGTGATGCAGGATTTTTCAAATTAGCATTGTATAGTGACTTTTGCTTCATCTGTCTTTTCATAACTCTCCCAAGTGGGAAAGAAAATAAGACTGGTCTTGGCCACACTTGTGAAATTGTTATTCTGTAGGGAGGAATGATCAGAACAGAGCTAATCAAAACAGGACTTCTGGTTTCTCTCAGATTGTAACTGAAGTGATGCTTATTCTCATCCATTCGCTCTTACAAAATTTAGAGTATCTGAGCCTTGTAATGAAATGCATTTTACATCAGATACACCATCTAAACAATATCTTAGCACTTCCAGTCATAATTAACCTGTGGGTTTTCTCTTGTGGTATGACTCCAGTCTATTAAATCTTGCATTTCTCACTGTAAAGCAGCACAAATTCAAGGGGAGACATAGAAAGTGTATTTTTTTTCTAGTAAATTTTATCCCAGCAGCCAGGGAAAGCTTCTGAGAGGTAGACACAGCAGATCTGAATTCCCTCCATCTGAAGTAAGAATTGAATTCAGTTCATTCTCAAAGTCCTTAAAGATAAAAGGATTGTAACACAACCACACCCTTTAGTGATATATTAGAAAAATGTGGATTTTCAGAAGCCTCTAGTTTTCATGAAGGAATTCCTCATTTCTGGATTCCAGTGGGAGGAAGTCAGGAGAGATAGACTGTATCTTATATGCTAATAGTGTGGAATTCCAGAGATTTGACAACTTTAATGTCAAACACAGACATATGGCAACTTTAGATGCTAACAGTTACAGGGATGTTTAAGAAAAAGGGGATGGGGGAAAGATTTGTGAAATAAGCTTGAAGTCAGATAACCTAAAATCCACTTTCACCTGATTATTAAATGACCATGAGCCTTTTATTTATGATAGTAGATTCATGTCAGAGCACAGGCACAGACACTGAAAAAATGATCATCCATATTGTTAAAATGCTACTACAGTCTCTGGCACAATATCACTCTGTTCCAACTAGTGTGCTTGAAAATAATTTTCAAGCGTGCATTGGAAATTACCACAACGTGGGAATCATTCCCAACAGGCAATTTGAGTGTTGTTAGCTTATTTTTGATGGCAAGAGAACTTAATAGTAAGGATGTGCCAGTTGGTTTCAGTGTCAAAGAAAGCCCTAGGCTCTGTTTAGTTTGCTAGTGTGGATATAGTCCTATTGGTTCAAACATCGAAATCCAACTTGAACTTTTTTGTATTTTGCAGTGAAGGTGGAGACTGTATTGGGATGCTGCCCCTTGTGATTTGGAACTGATCTTGCAAACACGTATTCATACAAATTATTGTAACTCAAACAGTTCCAGTGATCTTAAAAAGCTGCCTACAAAATCAGAACAAACATTTGTGAGTGAAGTTTTGCAGAATCAGCATGTGGTGGGACAGGTGCAAAACAGAAACTTAGAATCTGATTCCCATGTGACAATACATTACGCTTCCAGAGAAACTGAACTCCTAAACAAGACAACAATCTATCTTACCTTTGGGTTGTTTGTCCATGAATCAGTTGATTCAGTGGCCTTTCAGCAAATCAGTAGTCAGATGGACTTCACTTTGTTTGTATCTCCTTATATAAGCATTTGGTTAAAAACTAGTCCCCTAAAAATGCTATCTTTTGCATTTGATAATAAGTACAGCATTTTTCACTGTAAAGTAGTTATGGGATCAGCTGGTTTCTTCTTTTCATCCTTTCGTGATGAAATTGAATGAAATCTCACATTGTTGTGTATTCTCCTGTTTGGGTTTAATCCACAACACCCTGGTTACCTTAGTCCGGGTCAGGTGACATTGAATGTGTCAGGAAGGGAGGTGATTCCCTACTGGAGAAGAGGCTTGTGCTCAGCTCAGGGAAGTTCTAAAGTGTAAAGTGAAAAGAAAAAAAACCAAGCAGTTATTAAAAGTGCAGCAAATAGAGAAAATTCTACACAAAAAATGATCAACTGATTTCTAAGATAAACAAAGATTAAAGAAAAACCAACAACAAAAAAAATCCAACAAATAAAAGAACAAAAAGCCAAATCATAAAACTGATCCTGGAAAGCAGTGTTGCAGAAAGGCACCTGCAGGTCTTGGTCAATGATGAGTTGAACATGAGTCATCAGCGTGCCCTGGCAGCCAGGAGGGCCAACCCTGTCTTGAGGGGCATCAGTCAAAACATCTCCAGACGGTTGAGAGAGGGGTTTGCCCCACTCTGCTCCACACTGAGGTGACCTCACCTTGAATATTGTGTGCAGCTTTGGGCAATGCAGTATAAGAAAGATATTAAGCCATTAGAGAGTGTCCAAAGGAGGGAAAAGATGGTGAAAGGTCTCGAGGGAAAACCCTATGGGGAGTTGCTGAAGTCACTTGGTCTGTTCAGCCTGGAGAAGAGGAGACTGAGGGGCAACCTCATTGCAGTTACAACTTCTCTGTGGTGATCAGGACCCAAGGGAATGGCCTGAAGTTGTGTCAGGGGAGGTTTAGGTTGGATATTAGAGAAAGGTTCTTCACCCAGAGGGTGTCTGGGCACTGGTAGAGGCTTCCCAGGGAGATGGTCAGAGCACCAAGCTTGACAGAGTTCAAGAAGACCTTGTATGATACTCTCAGGCACATGGTGTGACTTTTGAGTATAGTTTTGTGCAGGGTTCAGGGTTGGACCTGATGATCCTTAATGAGTCCCTTCCAACTCAGCATATTCTGTGATTCTGTGGTTCTGTGAACCATCCTTTTGATATTTACAGCCCATGAGATGGCTTTGGTATATTCATTTGTGAAGAACATGCAGCCAGAGGGACTCAAAATTCTGGATGACCCAGTGTCTTGACCAAGTGCCTTACAGAACTACTCATCCTGCAAAACCATCAGCATCCAGTTCCCCCATGGATGCTTCCAGAATGAGAGCTGCTGAAGGAAATTCTTGGAGGAGGCTTACTTCCTTACAAATTTGTTACATTCTTCAGTCACTACTAGCATTTTTTCTTGCTAAAATGAATCAGCTTCTCCAAATTAATAGATTTCCATATGTAAAATCACAGCTTGTATTTTCTTCAGCTCATTCATCACAACCTCCTTCTGCCCCTATTTTCCTCTCCTCAGGATGACCTTGTCAATTTCTGTTGAGAGAAAGGAGATAAAATGTGTGTCTGTTCTCCTTCTGTTTTTTTTTTTTTCTTTTTTTTTTCCTCACCCCTCACATTTCTCAATGCTGATGATGAGGAAGCTTCTGCTCTCCTCCATAAAGTGGTCTAAAGAGTACCATACCATCTCCTTACTTCACATTGTGACATGAGGTCTTTGTCCTCTGTTTCCTGTCTCACATTACAAAATGTTCTATATTTTTCCAACCATAAAAAGAAAAATATTGTTCAAACACACTTGCATTTACTCCAGTCTTCTTATCCATATCCCTTGGGATTTTTAGCATTAAGCTATTTAATTTCTTGTTTTCATCAAAACCCTATTCACGTGTGACTGCCATGTGCTGCAGTGCATAAAAGCCCTATTACCTTTTAATTTTATTTGCAGCAGATACCAGAACCAGTGTTCCAATCTCATTTCCTTCTCTGTCTACAATCAGCAGTCATCCATTTTCAACATTGTCATGTTTCTTTTCTTGAAATAATGTCCTCTTTTTCAGTGGTAATTCTCTCCTCTTTTAAGTCTCAGTTGCCATGTCCTGTAGGGAACACTTCTTCATCCCTTATTCTCTGTGTGCATGTTCCATGTGTCTGCCTGTGGTCCTTTTTTTCTTCGTCAGCCAAATATAGTTAATCTTATCCATGCTAATTCAACCACAATATACTAATCTACATCTTCACAGCAGAGCAGTTTCTTTATGTGCAAAGCAAGATTCTGATGTGTTTCTCCAATATTACATTGTGATTATCTCATCACATCATCTAGAACAGCACACTTAAAAAAATATTTAAGGGAAAATTGAAAGTGCTTTGGTTCTTCCTTCTTGAGTGTCTGTGTGTGGGGAAGTGCCTGTGGTTGTCATTCAACATACCTGAGTTAGATATCCTCTGTAGGTTCTCAGGTGTAGGTTGCATTTAAATAGTGTGTGCTTTTGTACACTAACTTTAATACACAGCTTTCCTGTGATCTCTGCTACTTATAATATAACCCTTTTGGATGGTATTTGACTGATTTCAATCACCTATATACAGTAGAGGCATCTGTGTTGGTTTTTTTTTTTTTTGATTCCTTCTCATTCGATGTAGAAAAATAGTTATGATATAGTGGAATTTTTGCTAAAATAGACATAAAATCAAAATTTCTCTATATACGTTCCCCAAAAGTTCCTGTATCTTGAAGAAATAGCTCATATGTAAATATTCATGCTTCGGAAGTCCAAAATTAGCTGAAATCAACCTCATCTCCTTTTCCCTTTTCCTTTTTAACATTTCTTTCCACTAGATCTTACCAAAGGCAAACTATCCCCACCTGGAGTCCACTTGAAAAGAGAGATCCAGGTTCATTTTCCTAGGCTATGCATCCCTTCACTAAGTATACCTTTCATCTGAAATCAAGTTTATGCTACTTATCTTGCTTGCAAATTTTTCATCTTTCATTTACCATTCAGGTTGACAGGCACACACAGCCACATACAACTCCATACTGTTTTTTTAAAGACATTTCTGAACACACATATATACATATATATATACATACACATATATATATATATACACATATTTATATATATACTCTCTATATATACTCTATATATAGAGAGTATATATATAATATCCATAGTACCTCCCAGGCAATTTACATATTTAA
Organism: Formicarius rufipectus; assembly: GCA_013399695.1. NCBI lineage: Eukaryota > Metazoa > Chordata > Aves > Passeriformes > Formicariidae > Formicarius > Formicarius rufipectus. Next base: position 8,965 of record VXAU01005770.1, on the reverse strand, counting down.
GGAAATATTCCTATATATATATATATATGTCATACTGTAGAAAATAGATTTTTACAAAACTCTACAAAATATATCTTTCCTGTGATACTTACAAGAAGCTTGTCAAATGCTTGGTTTCTGACTGTCTGAGACTCCTGATCTGGCTGTTCAACCACAATTCTCTTTCTTTTTCTCCTTAGTCTCACTGCTATAGAAATAATACTTTTGAGCAAGAACTGCATAGAACTTATTTTTGCACATTACCTAGCATAAAGACTTGTCAGACTGACATATATCTTCTAAATGCTAGGAAATTTTAAACAAATAATAATAGCAATATGAGATATTTTTGTAACTAAACATTTGGTACTTCAATTATCTGTAAATCTCAAATGAACAGAATATACCCTTTCTTTGGTACTTTGAAAATTCACTAAGAATATAATTTTTATGGTACTTCAGTGGAAGAAAAGACTATTATTGTTCAGCAAGTATAGCCATATATGGTACTCAATTCTTGTATGATAAGGACAAGCCTGCAATTCAGACTGAATTTTGCACCTGTCTCTGTTGGGAATGGTAAGCTATTTACAGTAATTCAGGAGCATTCCTACCAGATAACTCAGGAGTGACAGGACTGGATTATGTGTTATACTGTAGGTCACAGAGACACAAGAAAATTTATCCCCAAATATTATTTTTTCCAGTCAGCTCTAGTGTTCTCAGTTTGCATACTTTGACTTTCATATATATACTTTGTTTATCTATGCTTTTAATTTTTTTAAAGGTAGATAACAATAGTGTTCTGTATTTGTTTCTCATATACATAGACTCTGTATTGAGTTATTTAAGTATGTTTAAAGCTGAGTTTGAAGAAAAAAAGTCAGATTAGTGATACTGTGTAATTTCAGGTAACCAAGGAAGATGTTATACTGCTGTTGACATTTTTAGTGCATTTAATATGTTTAAGGATCTACTTAGGTTTTTTTCTTTAATCTGTATCATGAATAATTCCATGCCTGATAGATACTACTAAATAAAAAGTGATGCATATAGAGTTATTGGTTATATCATCAAGGATCAGGAAGACGTTTATCTTAACCTAGTATTTGCCTTTTCAGTTTTTTATATAATCTTCAGACATATGCAGAAACAAATAAAGTTTCCCATCAAGTTTGTACAATCTAGGATGCAGAAAACTGCCACTTTATTTAAGTTCAGATCCACCTCATAGCGCTGAGACACAAATTTTCATTGCCTGAGTGCAGCAGAAAAAACATCACAAATTAGCCTAGAGAGCCAGTGCACATTTTAATATGTATTTATTTCTATAAATGTAAGTGCTAAGCAGCTGATTTCATTAAAATTATGGCATATTACATTTAGGATCTCTATTTGCATATTTTATGCAAGCTGAAGTATTAGTTTTTGAAGTACCATTTTAGGCAATTTTTGCAGAGTGACAGATACAGATTTTCATTAGGATCACAGCAAGCTGCTGGCTAAGATTTCAACCACAGAGAGCAAGCCCCACTAGAACTACCTAAAAATACATCAAATTACTATCACAATTGTGGAGGAATGAACTCCAAG